>CABHPP010139777.1:0-21440 GCA_902168425.1 Peromyscus attwateri | reverse complement strand
GCATCTTTACATGCTGCTTGTCCTGGCGGTTGCTGGCTGGCAGGCAGTCTCCTTCTGCCTTCCTGCTCTTTTAATTCTCTCTGTTAGTCCCGCCTACTTCCTGCCTAGCCACTGGCCAATCAGTGTTTTATTAGCAACACATTTGCCATACAGAACATCTTTTAAATTATTTCTTGATCATGATTTATTAGAAATGGTTGATTTCTTTTGTATCTTGTTTATGTGCAGTATTAATAGATTCATTTTGAGGTAACTTGCTAATTCCACTCAAAATTCCATAGAACAATTTTATGATTATTTATTTATGTTTATACTGTTTCTTTCTTAAATATTTTACACCATTTGATTAAATCCATTGGTCCTAGAGCTTTGTACTCAAATTTCAGGGGCTACAGAGTGAGTTTTGGTAGCTGGTGTCTTCCAACTTATTTGCCCATTTCACATATGTTATAGAATTTATTGGTAAAAAAATTATATTTGCCTGGCCTCAGGTAGATTTCTAACAGACATATGCTAACTTGGACTTCACTGAATGTTCTTAAAAGATGGCCTTTGAAAGGTCCCATAGAGCTGTCTATGTGTGACTGTCATCCTTTTAGAACATTCCCCCATGTGCTACCCTTACATTCCAGCCCTATAGCATCTCTCAAACGTGGGTTTCTGTTCTCTATGTTCTGACAATGAACCTTGGTATTTGCCAAAAGTTACATAGGTTCTCATCTTTCTTCTGTCTCTCATGAATTGTTTCCTCTTGCTTGATATCAGTAACCTAAGAACTTTTGTCATATCTATATAGCCTCTTTTTCAGTTTTTCCCAAAAAAGGTGTTTATTTAAATTTAGTCTTTGTTTCTCCATCTGGACTGGAAACAAATATTCTACATATGCTGAGTTAAAGACATTGAAAGTGAATATAATGCATGATGTGTACACAATGCACTTAGGGGTATATTCAGAGAAAAGCAAGCAAAAAAGACCAACACAAAAATGTTTAAGATGCTTATTTTCAGACACTTAGATTGCAAATTTTCCCATTATTCTATTCTCTGTTTTCTATAGAGATAATATGTTGACTTATGATAAAAAGCAAAGCATTAATGTTATAGTAAAAAAAATAAAGTTAAATAAGGTACTTGGAAACAATCATAGCCTTAAAAACATGGAATTTTCAGTGAAGGGAAACATAGAACCTGTTTATTCATATTTCTATAAGTGAGAGCCTGGAATTGCATCTTAGTTTGTTTTATAGCAACAATATGTTATTATTGACTAATTTAGAGTTTATAGTCCACACAAACTCCCATATCTTTTCAGCAATGCCTCCTATCCCAAATTTTCTGCATTCACCCATTTTACCTTATTTGAAAGAAAATGAAAGTAGTTTTAATGTAATAAGCATTACATTACCATTACTTTATAAAAACAAAATCAAGTTAAAATTAAACAGCATACACATGCACATTGTTTAATAATACCCAGATTGCTATGAAATTGATGATCCTGACGCTATGTACTGCTCTGTAGTGGTAATTACATTCATAAAGCCTCTGTGTTAAAGCACAAATCCCCTTATATTGTTCTCCTCCTCCTCCTATTCTTCTTCCCCCTCCTCC
Organism: Peromyscus attwateri; assembly: GCA_902168425.1. Lineage (NCBI taxonomy): Eukaryota > Metazoa > Chordata > Mammalia > Rodentia > Cricetidae > Peromyscus > Peromyscus attwateri. Next base: position 19,829 of record CABHPP010139777.1, on the reverse strand, counting down.
TCTTCTTCCTATCTGTCTGTCTAAACCCATCCCATCGACTTTTCTTAAGTTACATAGCTGCTAGAAAATAAATTTCTTAACAACTTGAGGAAACTTGGAGATAGATCCTTCCACAGTGGAGCCTCCAGATGAAAAATGTAGCACAGTTAAATGACTACATTTCAGGATATACTAATACTTCGTGTAGACGTTACGAAACTGTGAAATATAAAAAATGATAAATTTGTAGTTATTTTGTATGTAGCAGCAAAAAAAAAACCTTAACATATTGATTTGTTGTTTATTAGAACATAATTATCATTACTTTTCCCTTAAGGCTCAAGGAAGCATCATGGAGGAGGGACAGAAAGAATGTCACAGCCAGAAGTTGAGGAGGGCTATGGTGAAAAAGTGTCTTCTGGATGAGGCAGGAATCTTGAATTCAGTGTAGCTGAGATTGCCTGTACAGGACAAGCTCGAGATAAAGACAGTCAACTTTCCAGCACTGAAGACAAGGAGCTCATGAACTCTCACCTCTAGCTGAGGAGCTTTAACAATGGATGGGTGCTATGAGAGGAAGAGTTGGTTTTCTTTAGGTGTGTGGTCTCTGCTAGGTTGACCATGTCCCTGTGAATGACCACATGCACATGCATTTATGCACAGCACAAATGAGACTAGTGGGTTTATTTTTAAAGATATGAAATTGGGAAGGGCTTTGGGGATGGGTTGGATCTCTGAAGAGATTGGAGAAGGAATAGTGAGTGAATCTGACCAAAACATATTATATGTACATATAAAATTCTCAAAAATCTTAATTGGGGAAGGTGTTTTTCTTCTTCTTGCCTGTTCCAATCTTTGACTCAGATTAAAATTTCAAGTTGGATATTAAGTTTCTCTAAAAATTGGGGCCTGAAACAACATCTTAGTATCCAGTACTACTATTACAAATTTAACTTTGTTTGTGTATGTGTGTGTGTGTGTGTGTGTGTGTGTGTGTGTATGTATGTGTGTGTGTGTGTATGTGTGTGTGTGTGTGTGTGTGTGTGTGTGTGTGTGTGTGTGTGTGTATGTGTTGTAGAGGCCAGAGGCCATCTTGTTTTAGAGACAAAATTCTCTCATTGAGACCTTGGACTTAGATTTAGCTAAGGTAGCTGGCCAGGGATCCTCCTATTTTAGCTTCTTCAACACTAGTATTATAAGCTCATGCCACAATGCCAAACTTTTCATATGGATGCCACAGATCAAACTCAGGTTCCTTAAGTATGATCTTATCTTGCTTTCAATCAAAATATACGCGAGTGATTTTTGTGAAGTTTTGATTTCTTTTTTAGATAACCTTATTTCTTCTCTTCTGGGAAAAACTTCTATTAGAATGTTCCTGCTTGCTGCTTGGTGAATGGATATTTAAATTTACTTATTCTATTTCCTTACTTTACTTTTACCTTTTAACTTTTTAAATTTCTTTCTGATAGCTTTGCTCCATTGTAATTTTCCTGCCTTGAGCAATTTTATTTCTGGAAACATTTGTAATTCTTAGAATTTCTTTCTAGATTCTCTGAAGATTGTTTTTGTATGGCAACTTGTTCTTGATCTTCATTAATTTCAACACTGGTTTACAAAATACATTTGAAGTATGAATTTGCTGAAATTCTGAAATTATAATCTTTTATTCCCAAAACAAATACATATAAATTCCAACCAGTGCCCCAACCCCATCAGGATGAAAATGGCTATGTGCCACATGAATGGACACCCATCAGAATTCTGCCTGCATTTAGGGCTACTGTAATTTAAGTCTTATTTCTGCAACTTGCTCACATTCTAATGATCTGGCAGGTAGAAAATGATCAAAGGTAGAAAACCAAACCAACAAAATTATTTTTCAAGAAGTCATCTAAATTTTTCTCTGGAGCCTAGCCTCTATTACCAGATAAGTGTATTTCCACTGATTTCTAGATGCATATATGTTAGTGGGCCACACTGCCATCAACACTGGCAGTTTTTATATCTTTCAGTCTTTCTAGCACAAAGTAAACTTTGAATCTACAGATTAGAGATTTTTTTTAATACAAAGAATGATCTTAGCCGGGCGGTGGTGGCGCACGCCTTTAATCCCAGCACTCGGGAGGCAGAGGCAGGCGGATCTCTGTGAGTTCGAGGCCAGCCTGGGCTACCAAGTGAGTTCTAGGAAAGGCACAAAGCTACACAGAGAAACCCAGACCCGAAAAACCAAAAAAAAAAAAAAAAAAAAAAAAAAAAAAAAGAATGATCTTGTTTTCAAATCACTTTATGGACCTAACTATGTCTGTTTATACTTAGAAACGTTCATAATTAGAAAAAAATTTGTAAGTTAAACAATAACTAAGTCAGAGAGGAGTATATAACTTCCTTTTTTTTAGTTTAATAGTTTTAGTTTGCTGGGCGTTGGTGGCGCACGCCTTTAATCCCAGCACTTGGGAGGCAGAGCCAGGCGGATCTCTGTGAGTTCGAGGCCAGCCTGCGCTACCAAGTGAGCTCCAGGAAAGGTGCAAAGCTACACAGAGAAACCCTGTTTCGGAAAAACCAAAAAAAAAAAAATAGTTTTAGTTTTTGAGAACTTCATCTATGAGGATGGTATCTCTGTTCCTCCCACTTCTCCCTCCCCTTCCAATTCCTCTCATGTTCCCCCTCCCTCCCAATTCATGATCTCATCTTTAGTTATTATTATTACTACATATATATGTATATATATATATATATATATATACAAATATAAACACACAATTCTTGTACATCCAACATATTGAGTCCATGTAGTGTTGCTCATGTGCTCATGTGTCCACAGCTGACCACTTGGGATTGGACACTTTATGAAGAAGCTTGTCCCTGTGGGAAACTGATACTCATGCTTTCAATATCCATTGACCATTTATATAACTCTTCATCTAGGGATGGGACCATGTGGAGTTTTTCCAGTTCACATTGGCTTATCAACTAGTATTGTCATTATGCTGGTCTTATTTGTATAAACATATTGTGGAGATTTCATGAGCACACTTTTTTTTCATCATATTTAGCAGCAGTTATCCTACGTCTCTGGTTCTTACAATCTTTGTACCATTTTTCCATTATTTTCCGTGAGCCTCACTGCAGATGAATCAGATGGGATTGGGCATCCTACAGTAACCTACTCTCTTCATTTTGAACAATTTTTTAGATCTCAGTAATAGCCTCCATGTTGTCTTACTCTTCTATTCTTTGAAAAGAGACCAGGACCAAGACAACTTAAAGAAGAAAGCATTTAATTGGGGGCTTTCTTAATTTCTGAGGGTTAGTACATGTCTATCATGGCAGGAAGCAGGCAGGCATGGTGCTGGAGTGCTGTGCATGATTGATTGATAAATAAAAATGCTGATTGGCCAGTAGCCAGGCAAGAAGTATAGGTGAGACAAGCAGAGAAGAGAATTCTGGGAAGTGGAAGGCTGAGGCAGAGAAGACACTACCAGCCACAGCCATGAGTAGCAACATGTAAGATACCGGTAAGCCACGAGCCATGTGGCAAAGTATAGATTAATAGAAATGGGTTAATTTAAGATAGAACTAGATAACAAGAAGCCTGCCATGGCCATACAGTTTGTAAGCAATATAAGTCTCTGTGTGTTTATTTGGTTGGGTCTGAGTGGCTGCAGGACTGGCGGGTGAGAGATATTTGTCCTGACCATGGGCCAGGCAGGACTGGAGAAAACTTCAGCTACACTGGAGTGGTAGCTGAGACCTTACATCCTGTTCCAAAGGCAGTGGAGAGAGAGAGAGAGAGAGAGAGAGACAGAGACAGAGACACAGAGACAGAGACACACAGAGAGAGACAGAGACAGAGACACAGAGACACAGAGAGAAAGATTTGGCCTGGTATGGGTTTCTAAAACCTCAAAGTCCACCCCCTAGTGACACACCTCTTCTAACAAGGCCACACTTCCTAATCATTCCCAAACAGTTCTACCAACTGAAAAAAACAAACATTCAAATATATGAGCTTATGGAGGACCATTTTCATTCAAACTATCACACATCTGTGTAAGAAGAATCTCTTTTTGTTGTTAAAACCTAAGAGATACAGTTATCTCTGGGTATAAGATTAAGTATTTAGAATATAGTTAGAAATCACATTGCTTAGGAAAATAGCAGTCGTAGTCTTTCCTCTCAGGTTATAATCTCTCTAAACATAGGTAGTTGACTATTTATAGTATCAGAAAAGAAAAACAAAACAATAACAACAAAAAAAGCTCCATCCTGTTGAGAAGTCCTTAAGTCCCATTAGCTGTAGGTTACTTCCAAAATGAAAGTACCACTATTCCATCATAGGCATCTTGCTGTTCTAGTTACTGTCATGGTTCATAGGCTTATGACTGGGTAGAACCACTGATTTCTCATCAGCACCTTTTGATGCTATGAGAGTATCATTACTTACTCTATGAAAATTTTATATATGTATATATATGTATGCCATGTGCTTTTATCAAAGCCATTCCTTCACTCCAACTCTGTTCTGGACTCCCCAATCTCTCCCCATTATTATTGTTATTATTATGAAATGCTATTGTTAGTAATATTGATGTGCCCTATTAATGATGACTACATGTGCATGAGTGTGGACTCATAACTTTCAAATGGTATTTTTTCCTCCATTCTCTAGGAATAAGCATCTTAAAGCATAATACTTGGGAGAAGCTTTGCAGTTATGTTTCCTTTGCTCTATTTCTTTATAGCTTGTTAACTTAGAATTCCAGCTGAATACGCAAACACACACACACACACACACACACACACACACACACACACACACACCACATCTCTGGCTCAATGTTTTTAGTTTAGAAAGAGATAAATATAAGCTTAGGAGGTTTTATATTTGGTATGAAGTACCAAGATGTCAAAATATGTATCCATTAGATGTTGAGATATGTACAATGCTCATATTTGTAGGATAGATGTTGCCAAGGTTATAATACTATAGTGGAAGAGAAAGGGCTTCTGGGAAGGGATTTCCAGGGATACCTGTTTCAGAATGTTCCTGAGTCAGACTTGTCTGAGATTGTGCCTTAGTAAGTCTCTGTTCTAATTGTTTCATTGGTGAGTCTAGGATCCACAAATGGAAAGTGTGTCTGATGTCAGTATATGGCTAATTACATTAACAGGAAGTTCTAGAAAATGCCAATTATAGTATGTCTCAATATATAGTGGCATATTAATATATATGTTATTAATATGCATATGCTTTTATTTCATTCAGTTGAGTTTGAAAGTAACAGTACTTGCTAACCCCCCAAAAGTCACTTGACATGTAATTTTTAGCCAGGATAATTGAGAAATAATTGATAGAGTAAAGGATCCCCAAGTCTCCTCTTTTAACTCAAAAGTTGGCTATAAAATTTGCTGTGAGACAGATGCCATTGTTGTACCAGTGGCAAGAGAACATTCTTAACATTAAAACTATGAGTTGACAACAAAGTAGGTGTACAAGTAACACAATAACTCTCATGTTCCCTTTGTTTTACCTAATTTTATTTTTTTAGAAAAATCTCATGTAATTTACCATCTCTAACCCAAGTTCCCTTTCCCATTATCTTGTCACTCCTCCACAATTTTTTATGCTTCATTAGAACACTATGAAGGTGAACTCTCAGGCCTATTGGCTTCTTTGGGGCTTTGCTGCTTGCACATCAGGCCCCTGTGGTGGTTATTTATAATTGTTAGCTTTCCATTACCTAGAATCACCTCAGAAGTGAGCCTCCCTTGAAAAGTTGCCTAAATTCAGTCAGCTCATGGGCCGATATATAGGGGATTGTTTTGGTTGTTAATCAACGAAGAAAGACCCAACCCATTGTGGGCAGCAACATTCCCTTGGCCTGGGGTACTGAAATGACACAGGAGAAAGCTAGATGAAAACCAATTAAAAAGAGTAAGCAGGCAGCATAGGTTCAGGAGATTATCTTTGCTCAAGATTATGGGTTTATTTTGGCTGGTTACTTTGAGCTGTTGCATATTTTCTCTATATGATGGACTACAACTTGGAATTGTAAGTCATATAAACCATTCCTTCCTTTAAATTGCTTTTGGTCAAGATTTTTTATCACAGTAACAGAAACCAAACATTTAAGACTGCTCCTATATGTGTAAAAGTATTAACACCAGGTAAGATATGTATACTTTTCTGTTGTTGGTCTACCCTTGCCAGGGTAATTTCTGGGTTCAACCAATAGGCAGTGAGGCAGTGAGAAAAACCTCTTCAAGTGAAGGACCATGCCCTTTTGTTGGTAGATTAAACCACCCACATACTCACAAGGCAGAATCTCTATAATAAAGTTAATTCCATGTTAGCAAATTTTCTATTGCCTTATGATGAGAGATCTCAGTATAATGATGAAATTTCAGTTTATAATGCCCATGATAATTATGAGTCCTAAAATGTATTAATAGTGTTCATATAAATTTGATCACTGCTCTTACTATTATTATGCCTGGCTAACATTTATTGAGTTGTTTTTACGTACTCATTATGATTTTGAGCATTTCTCAAATTGTCTCACTAAATGTTCTCAGTAAGCCTCTCCAATATCCCTTACCCACATTCTTTCCCAGAAAGGAATGAAAGCTAAAAGAGGAGCCTTAACCTCACTGAGCGAAGGTGAAGCTGAGGATAAGTTTGGATTATGCTCTTTCACTTTCTATACCGGGAAAAAATGGGATCTTGCTAGTTTTCATTCCAATTTATATGGATCACTGGAGGACTATATGGGGAAGTAAAATCTTTGACAGGTCTGGGAAGATTGAGAGCACTAGGATAGAGGGATTTCATGCTAGAGAACCATGTCCTGTGGGGTCTTTCTCCATGGCAGGGGAGCCAAGATGAGAGATCACCTCCAAGTGACAAAGGAGCAGGGCATCTGTGTGCCGGTGTGCATACATTACCATGAATCAATATGGAAGCAGGAATAATGTATGCAGCAGGCGCAAGACATTAACAAATTAATGAAATGGAGCTTGGGTTTCACTCTACTGTCAAGAACAATCATTTATGGGCTTGTCATGAGTGAAGGCACCACCCTGTTTTTACCTTCCATCTTTTCACCACCCAAGATCTCATTTCCTCTCATGCACCTGCACTTGGTTTTCTGCATTAAAATTTTGCTGAGTGTTCCCTGGTCCATTCTTTACACTGTCATCAGACTGTTTTTGTATGACTCAGAGTTGACACCAGTCTTCTGCTTGGGATGTGTCATTGCCCGTGACTGTCCATTAGCGGACACATCAGTCTTTCAAGACCATGTCCAGCTCAGTCTAGACACCTGACTTTCCTGTCACTTTCTGTTTTATCATTACAAATTTTTGCCTTCCTCTAATACCATACTTACATTTTCAGGGCTCAGCGACAGGAGGTGGAGGGAAGACCGTGGTGTGATAAGCTCTGAGACTTAAGTGGCTTATCTGAAGATTCCGGAATCATCTCCCCACAAAATTTTATCAAGTTGCTTTGGATTTATTCATTTCATGGGCTATGATCCCGGCTTTAGATTTCAGTAACACTAAGAATGGCTTTACCATCAGAACGAGAAAGGATTTTATTAACGAACAACTACAGAATGAGAAAGGATTTTATTAATGAACAACTGCAAAGCAATGAAGAACTAATTGTATGGAGAGTATGCAATCCTTTTAGATTGAAAGGGAGAAAAATTCAGTAAGTTTTCTTGTAAACACAAAGATTAAGAAAGTAATTTTAAAAGCCTAGAGTTAAAATATGCCATTTAGTATCCAGACACGCTCTGAAAACCCAGGAGACAATAGATTTGTTTTTCACATATCCTCTAATATTTACTCTCAAGTGAAAGAGAGTGAAAAAAGACAGAGAGAAGAGGGAGAAGACTCAGTTACATCACTGCAGAAAGAAATACTTCTAAGCAAATGGTTTAACAAGTTAGAGAAACTAGCTGGGAAATCATGAAAGAAAAAGGATGCAACTGTTCCTTGGCTGAGTCCTTCATTCTCCACCGCCTTCTTTATCTGTTACTTGAAGATAGCTTCATATTTTTATCTAATTTTGTTTTTATTTTATTTTTAAACAGTTTCAGGCCTACTGGAGAGGTTGAAAATGAGACACTGTTCATCAGAGTCCTCAAATACAATAACTTATCATAGTAATTTAATTTTTTCTCTTAAGCATTTGTGTGAAAGTTGCTGATGCAATAACTTCTCCGTGTTGGTTTTGTTTTGAGACAGTATTACTTTGTAGCCTTGTACATGCTAGTCAAGCATGCTACCACTGAGCCATATCACCAGCTTTCATAATGCCTTTCTAATCATTGGCATGCATGCCCTACAGACAAAACTGCCTTTCTCTACTACTGCCATAGAAAAAAAGCAGGTAGTGATAAAGTTCTTAGGATTTACTGTGGAGACTTCATTAAAATTTCATCAATTTCCCCATTAACGTAGCAAAAAGAATCACCTTTTGCATTCACCCATCCTATTGTCCTATAAATTATGTAAAAACAAAGCAAAACAAACAACAACAAACCAACGTTTCATTATGTGGGCCTGTAAGACCTGGAACTCAGGGTGCAGACCAGGCTGGCCTTGAACTCACAAAGATTTTCCTATCTTCAGCATCCAAGTGCTAGGATTAAAGGTCTAAGCTATTAAATCCATTTTGTCAATTTGTTTTAATCCAAGTCTGCATATGAGGATGTTGACCTGTTTGAAGAATGAACAGTAATAATTTTATAAAATTTCTCAGTTCCATCTCAGACTCACACTAATGACTTCTGCTCTCCCCATTCCAGCAAAATACCTCATATGGCCAGCACGAGGGCCCACACTGTTCTAGCCTGTGGGCAGCTTCCCATTATTGTAGTAACTAATTTTATCCCTACATACAGCATACCACTTGCTCATCCTTAAACATTCTGTTGGCCTCCACGATACCATATTCTTCTAGACTACCTTACAAATTTCTATCCATTCTTTCAGAGCTTCCTTTCCTCCCCTCCTATCCTCCCTCAGTGTGGTATATTATTTGAGAGATACTCCCTACTCAGTGTTCAGATCTGCTGCCATATCTTTGAAATACATCTGTCTTTTACAACAAGCTGATTTTTAACTTTCAAACTGAACCTCATCTGAACCCCAATTTCTATAAATTCTCATTTTACTCTGAACGCTGTGTTGTCCATCTGGCATTTCAGATGAACATGCTGGAAGTCAGTCTGTGATGCTCTTCCTCTTTACCCCTGTGTTTGCTCTTTTATAAACCCCAGTACATAGTACTTCTCTTTTCCAAAAATAGATAACAAACTTGAGTCAATTTTTTCAATAAAACCCTTTACTCATAACTGACTTCTTCACGTGTCACACAAAACACATCGGCACAGCTTGTTTGTCTGACCCCCAGACCCTGTGACTATTATCATCTGCCTTCCAAAGCTAATCATGTTCTGTAGTAGCTTCTTAACTACTATTCTTAGTTATTAATTATGGTTAGTATTTATACTATTGTTTTCACCAAGAATGCTCACTTTAAAGTGCAACTCAACTAATATCTAATCACTCTAATGCTTTCCCCTCTCCATCAGAATAAAAGCCCAAAAGAATGTTCACGTCATCTGTTATCCCACCTTGATCTCTGCCCGCTTTCTTCCTCTCACTTTTAATGTCTGTCTTCATCTTGTTCTCCTTTCTCTCTTTTCTTTAGCAGCATTGGCATCGTGGCTCTAACTCAAGGACCACATTCTCCACAATATGGGCCCTGTTGATGTCTGCTTCATGTGCAATTCCCACCCACCTGTGTGGATCACTCTTTTAGTTTTTCCAGGTGTGCTCACAAGCTAGTTTAGCACTGAGCTGTCTCTGATGCATGCTTTAAGATTCCACACTAAACACTGTCCTCCTGTGCCTCCTGCTCTGTTGCACTCCACATTAATGATCAAATGTACCACATGTTATAATGTCGTATTTCGAGTCTTTAGCACTATAAACTCTGATTTTTATTTAAATATTTTATTTTTTAAGAATGTCATGCACGAATACTGTATTTATATCATTACCTCTTGTGGTATTTGAATGTAATTGGCCACCATAAGCTCCTAGGGAGTGGCACTATTAGGAGGTAAGGCTTTGTTGGAGTAGGTATGGCCTTATTGGAAGAAGTGCGTCACTGTGGGGGTGAGCTTTGAGGTTTCCTATGTTCAAGATACTGCCCAGTGTCACAATTCACTTTCTGTTGCCTTCTGATGAAGATGTAGCCAGCACCCTGTCTGCCTGAAAGCCACCATGCTTCCCACCATGATGATAATGAATGAACCTCTGAACTGTAAGCAAGCCACCACAAATAAATGTTTCATTTTTAAGAGTTACCAGACTACAATACACAACTCCAGAGAAGCTAGCTAACAAGGAGGACCCTAAGAGCGACACATGGATCACCCTGGGAAGGGGAAATAGATGAGATCTCCTGAGTAAACTGGGGATGTAGGGGGTGCAATAGAGGGGAGGGGATGGGGGATGAGAACAAAAGGGAATGGGATGGTCAAGCTGGAACAGGGACAGAGTGAGAGAGCAATGAAAGAGATATCTTGATAGAGGGAGACATCATGGGGATAGGAAGAAACCTGGTGCTTGGGAAGTTCCCAGGAATCCACAAGGATGACCCCAGCTTAGACTGTTAGCAATAGTGGAGAGGGTGCCTGAGATGCTTACCCTGATAATCAGATTGATGAATACTCTGTCGTTATAGAGCCTTCGTCCAGTAACTGATGGTAACAGATGCAGAGATTCGCAGCCAAGCACCACACCAAGCTCCAGGAGTTTAGCTGAAGAGAGGGAAGAGGGATTCTATGAGTAAGGGCATCAAGATCATGATGGGGAAACATACAGAGACAACCGAACCAAGCTAGTGGGAACTCATGAACTTTAGACCAACACCTGTGACCCTCCATGAGACTGGACTAGGCCCTCTGCATAAGCGAGAAAGTTGTGTAGCTTGTCTGTTTAAGGAGCCTCTGGCTGTGGGATCAGAATCTATCCCTGGTCCATTAGCTGGCTTTTTTGAGCCCATTACTGCTGTGGGATGTTCTGTATGTTAAATGTGTTTCTCTGATTGGTTAATAAATAAAACACTGATTGGTCAGTAGCTAGGCAGGAAGTATAGGCTGGACAAGCACAGAGGAGAATTCTGGGAAGTGGAAGGCTGAGGCAGAGAGACACTGCCAGCCGCTGCCATGACAAGGGAGATGTAAGGTACTGGTAAGCCATGAGCCATGTGGCAAATCATGGATTAATAGAAATGGGTTAATTTATGATAGAAGAAGTAGATAACAAGAAGCCTGCCATGGCCATACAGTTTGTAAGCAATATAAGTCTCTGTGTGTTTACTTGGTTGGGTCTGAGCGGCTGTGGGACTGGTGCGTGAGAGAGATTTGTCCTGACTGTGAGCCAGGAAGGACCAGAAAAACTCCAGCTACACATTACCTATGGTGGGACACCTCGCAACAGCGTTGATGCAGTGGGGAGGGCCTGCCTCAACTAAATGTACCAGGCTTTGATGACTCCCCATGGGAGTCCTTACCATTTCAGAAGAAAGAATGAGGGGTGGGTTGGGAGAGAAGGCTGGGTAGGGTGGGAGGAGGGAAGAGATGGGGATCTGTGGTTGGTATGCAAATGAATAAAAAAACCTTAATAAAGAAAAAAAAGGAGTTACTGTGGTCATGGTATCTCTTCACAGCAATAGAAACCTTTGCTAAGACACATCTCCTCCCCACATGTTCCCTCTTCTCTCAAGCTTATGAACTCTCCTATATTTCTCCCTCTGAAATACTTATCTTTTAAATATTAGTGATTACACTTTATACATGCTTCCTCATCACTCATGTCTATGTAAGTCTGTCTGAGTGCCGGGTTTTTTTTTTCCTTAACTTGTTATTACTTTATATTTCAAAACAAACAACACTTTGATTCCATGTTTCTTCCCTCCACAATGAGTTGCATACCTTTAAATTTCACTCCTTTTTGATGTAATAATTTAAAATTTATTTTATGATGACAAATAATTCTTCTGTGGTTTTTTCTTTTGTATACTGAACAGAATTTTGTTATTCAATAATATATAGACACTTGTAAATCTATTTAGTCATTCTTTTCCTACATATATGCAATGCTAATGACCACATATTATTCCATCCTGTCTATACATGATGAACAGTACCACACATGAGTTTTAATTTATAAAGTCAGCAATGTAATAACTAAGACATAAACCCAATCAGGTAAAGTTTATTCTTCATCACTGTTTATTGAATGTGAATGGATTAATTCATTGGCTGGAACAGAATGTTCTTAAAGCCACATTCATAGAATAAGATATTCCCTAGTAGCTCAAAGGAGGGTTATTTAAGGAGTCACAATTCTTTCCAAAGTTCTATCAATGTCCCCTGTAACATAAAATTTAAACGGGAGGTACCTTCCTTTGGACTGTGTAACAGCATAATGTATATTGGGTTCTGGAAGCTAGGAAGTAAACATCAATATGCCAGGCAATCCAGTTTCTAGTGACAGACCTCTTCCTATTTTTCTCACCAAGTGGAGGGGAAGAGAGAAAGCTAGCAAGAATTCTCCTTTCTCTAGTTATAAGAGCACTAATCTCATTCCACGGGCTCCATTGTAATCCTCCAATTATCTCCTAAAGGCTCTACCTTCTCATACCATCCAATTTAGGCCTGGTGGTAGTAGTGCAAGCCTTTAATTTCAATACTCAAGAGGCAGAAGTAGGTGGATCTTTGTGAGTTAGAGGCCAACCTGGTCTACAGAGCAAGTTCCAGGACAGCCAAGACTACACCATCTTAGGTTTAAGTGAATAAATGGGGATTGTCCATCCAGAGCAGAGAGAACAGTGTGCTGAGCTGAATCCTCATTTACACTACCTCTTGTTATTTTCTCTCCTGCATGTCAAAATAGAAGTTAAATCAGAAATAAATATGCATACAATGGTGCTAGAAAGAGTTGATTTATTTTTGTATTGCTTTTGTTACTCTCAATTTTTCAATTTTTCCTTATAATATTGTGATGTGTCAATGTAGGAATTTTTCTTAATTTTCCTACAATTCTAAAAAACTGGGCCACAGTTTGTATACATCCTTTATTTTGTTCTTGATGTGTTGATCAGTTTCTTTCCACAAAGATTACTAGAAGTTGCATTATTTTTAGTTGGCTGAGGGTGTCCATCTTGAGAGCCGTAGGATTTTAATTGTTGGAGGTGAAAGTAGAAGCCTACACTTGATTGTCAGCATGAACAGAGACCTGAAATATGACAACACGAGCATACCCAGCAAGAGGCAAGCTACAGCTCTCCCCTTGGAAAGAACCTCGCTTGGTGACTGACCCGATTTCACAAAAATCAACAGCTGTTTTACCACCATTGATCTCCATGGCCTTCTTGGTTACTTACTGTGACTAACGTCCTTTTCTTATTTTACTGTAAAATCACTGAGACAAATTCACTCTGTGAAAAAAATTAAAAAACAATTTTTAGAGTATCTTATATTAATGGTTATCTCCAAACTGTGGAAACACTAAATGTTAACTGCTTTTTGCCTCTGAATTTGAATTTCTGTAATATTAATCACTTGATAATTAATTTACTAATGACAAGCTCCATTGGTATTCTTTTACATTTTAAATATTTTTTAATTATTATTTGATATTTATTCAATTTTCGCATAATTATATTTTGTCATTACACATTAATTCTTAATACTTTAAAGTAGGAATGATGCCTAATTTTATTTGGCATCATTGATTTTGATTAACAAATTACTAACTGATAATTTAATTATGTGCCTACAATGTATAGAAAGAATCTGTAAGTGATATTCAAGAAGTCATGTGGAAAGCTGTTAGAAGATACTAACTTGTCTACCTTTTTTACTTAGACTTACAGTCACAAAGACTGAAAAGCCACAGAATCCAGTTAAGACACTGAGTCTAGTACAGAAATCTCTGCAACTTTGGATTTGTCACATTATTATTATTATTATTATTATTATTATTATTATTATTATTATTCCTAGAAAGTAAGAGTAGTCATACCTTTGTGGTTACCGTAAAAAATTCAATGGAATATAAGATACTTTAAACAGCATGTGGTGAAGCCCGAAGTTTATTTGGATACTAAAATAAGAGAATGGCAGTTTACAGTGCTTCACTCTCACTTCAACACTGTGCTTATATCCTAGGATTCCTTGGGTCTTGGGAATAACTCATTCTCAACAATAAATCCTGAAATCAGGCAATATGATTTTCAGGAAATCTATCCTGATGAAACTACAGTACCTAATTATGTTTCTACCTTCTCTGTAAATTTTATGTTTCACAGTGGCAGGAATCTGATTTGCATATGTAACCTACATAATATAAGAGGACCACAGATAAAATACTAAAAGGAACTTGGATGACCTTGAGGATAGATTACACACCTCTTTGCATGCTCAGTTCCTCCAATCCATAAATTGACTACACAAATAGTTGATAAGCCTGTAAAACATTTAGTTTAAGTGTAGTGAATGAGTAAATCTTAGTGGGATGTGTTAAGAATGCATGTGGCTGCTGGAATCCAAAGGAGAGTTAATGTGATGGTTATTTTTTAAGAAAAAGGAAGACATATTTTGCCGCAGGATGTGAGAAGTGGGTGGATAAAGTGGATGAGAAGCTGCCTTCTATGTTTTCTTCAATTGCTTCTAATCAAACTTTAAGTTAATATCTCCGGAAATAGCTATTGATTCTTGTTTTCTAGTTAAGGCCAAAGACATTAATCAAACAGACAGATAGAAGATTAATTTTTATTGTTATATAAACATAGAGAATTAGGAGTTAGAAGGCACATTCTTGGTATTTGCCTTTTTGTTTTGTATTAAATAAATAGAAAAAGTTCCCACGTTTCATTTCATGTAAAATAACTAATCTTGCACTTGGCAAGAGAGCTTTCTATTCTACATATGATTCTTTTTTTTTAATTAAGAGATTTTCTATTCCTTTTACATATCAACCATGGATTCCCATGTCCTCCCTCCTCCCACCCCCCAGCCTTACCCTCCAACTCACCCCCCATTCCCACTACATATGATTCTTATACACAGACATACAACACACGTGAACACAAAAACATACATATAGACATAATTATATATATGTAAATATATATATATACACACACATATATATATTTAACTACATACATAGATGCTGTGTTTAAATATGAGACTGATTTTTTTAGTTGTGTCATTGATTCAGATTGCTCTGTCTTTATCTTCTATGTTACCACTGCTTTTCATCCTGTTAAGCACTTAGCCAGAGTTCTAGATAGAATAAATTGGAATACTTTTAGAAAATCTACTTTGCCTCATTTTACAAGAAGTCAACACATTCATGAGCTTTTTCCATATTATCTTTGTCCTGGGGGCTTTGTGTACCTCCTGACCTTCTTACAGGTGCCAAGAAGAGCCTGCTTCAGCATGGGGGCAGGAAAGGATGTGAATAAGCTGTAGATTTCTTGCTGCAAAATTCTTGGCTTAAGGAATTGGGAATGCTCTGATAATGAACATTCATGCCATAAACACACTAAATACTCAGATTAGATACTTTTAATTCCATTGGGGAAAGATGTCACCGACACTCCTGTGACCTCCGCATTAAATAGGCAGCAAGCACTATGCAAGTCCCAACAGGGAACTGCTTGCCAAGGAGGTTTCCCACAGGACTGTGTTTAAATCCAGGGCATGTGCACACAGTGTACATTCCACATAATCTCCATTTTTCAATCCTATAATAATTTTTGTTTCTTACTTCATTTATACTACTTTATGGATCTAAAGTGTTGTTGTTGTTGTCTGTTTTTCTTTTGAGGATTAAAGGAAGCCTCAACCAGCTCACAATGTCCAAGACTCATAAGCCCTTCTTTGTCCTCCTGGCCCAGCTGATCCAAAATAGGAGTTTTTAGTCATAATCATAACAATATTACAGAACTATGCATGTGGAAAGAAGACTCCCATCAATCTTTGAATATTCCATATCTGCTATGACATGACACTTAGGCCATGCTTGAGAGGAAAATTTTGCCTGAGGTATAATAGTGACCCTATGTAGCCAGTCCAAATGTGTGAGGGAAGAAAGAATTGGCAAATTCAGAGTAAGCTTATTATTCATTCCATTGTGAAAGTGTTAAGTATTTAGACAGGAAGAAAGAAAGAACATTACACGGAGTACAGTGCCAGGTTTAAAGTATCTTTTAGTATTTATCCAAATGCATCTATTTCAGAGAATTTTTTTTTTTACAGCTCTAATGGCCATTTTTACTGGATTTCATTATAGTGTTTTTCCTGTTATGATTCACTGTCTATTAGGACAGAATCAATGACACTGAATGAATGTCATATACATTGCTAAATATTTAAAATGTATCAGATATGAACATTTAAAACATTTATCTCTCTGGGCGGTGGTGGCACACACCTTTAATCCCAGCACTGGGGAGGCAGAGCCAGGCTGATCTTTGTGAGTTCAAGCCAACCTCTACAGAATGAGGTCCAGGACAGGCATCAAAATTACACAGAGAAACCCTCTCTCAGAAAACAAAAAACAAAAAACAAAACCCCAAAAAACAAAACAACAACAACAAAAAACAACATGTATCTCTTTATTCTGTCCCAAATAGTAATTAGTCTGGTTAGCAAGCTGTCTTCTTGCCTGTGTTCTATTTTCTGGACTGCTGAAGAAAGCTGTCTTTTCTAATCCTTATAGTTCTGTTCATAGTGATTGTTTCCATTGACAACTTAGTAAAGGGGTAGGTTGAAGCGTTAATCTAATTAATCTTTATCAATAAAAAATCAGGGGTCAGATATTGGGGTAACAAACCGAAAGATCAGAGAAGCAGGGGAAGCCACTAGTCGCCTCCTAACTCTACTGTTTCTTCATCCAAAATGACCAAGGGCCTCTCTCAGCCATGCCTTACTACTTTCTGTCTTCTCTCTGTCTACAGTCCTCCAAACCTCTGTGGTTAATTTTGGTCAGCTAATAGATAGCTCCACCCTCTGACTCCAAGCAAGCTTTATTTGTCAGAACACAATCAAAATATCACGTAACAGTAGGTCAAAGTCTCCTATGGCAATAACATATTGATTCAAATGGGCAACCAAGTAAACAGGCTAATAAAACCATACTTGAGTTTTTAGATGGATTTTTAGAAGTGTGTTGACATGAATGATTTGGTTCCTTTCTTTTAGTGGAAAGAGAGGTTCTCACGTGGCCATCAGTGATTGTATCCATCAATAAAAGAAGTAGTAACTCAGAAGGCAATGACAGAGCAATAAGTTGTGTGGAATAATGTGTCCCATGGAAAGGTTGGTGTGGAAGTCACTGTGTAGACCAAAGCCATCTGCCATCCTTTGTCTTCTCAGTGCTGGGATTTAAGGTATTCTCTAACAAGCCTCCACTAGCCCATGTATATAGCCACATTTACTTCATGTACATTATAAAATATCTTTCCATTTACGATCTTTTTGACTAAAGTTAATCTCATCAATAATTCAAATAAGAGCTTTTGTTTTCCCCTTTGCTAGGAAATTTGTGACTTTTCTTAATTTGGTATAACTCTGAATTAATTTTTTTAGAATCATCTCCTGTACATAAGATAGAATTGGGTTTTGTTTTGAGGTCAGTTTTTTTTTTTTAAATCTTATTTGGAGTTTTCTTTTTTATTTATTAAGAAAAATTTTCCATTTATTTTACACACCAGTCAAAGATTCCCCCTCTTCCCTCCTCCCACCACCCCAGTCTCTCCCTCCCAACCCACTCCCCACTCTTCCCCACAAGAAGGCAAGGCCTCCCATGGGGAGACATATCCAGTAGAGGCAGGTCCAAGCCCCTCCCCTGTCTCAAGGCTGCACAAGGTATCCCATCATAGGTAGTGGGCTCCAAAAAGCCTGCTCGTGCACCAGAGATGGATTCTGATCCTACCGCCAGGGGATTTGCATCTCCCTGATTACTAAGGATGTTGAGAAATTCCTTAAATGTCTTTTGGTCATTTGAGATTCTTCCATTGAGAATTCTCTATTTAGTTTTGTAGCCCATTTTAAACTGGATTGTTAGTTATTTTGATGTCCAGTTTCTTGAGTTCTTTACATATTTTGGAGATCAGTCCTCTATCAGATGTGGAGTTGGTGAAGATCTTTTCCCATTCTGTAGGCTGTCGTTTTGTCTTATTTACCATGTCCCTTGTCTTACAGAAGCTTCTCATTTTCAGGAGGTCCCATTTATTAATTGTTGTTCTCAGTGTCTGTGCTACTGGTGTTATGTTTAGGAAGTAGTCTCCAGTGCCAATGCTTTCTAGGATACTTCCTACTTTCTCCTCTATCAGGTTCAGTGTAGCTAAATTTATGTTGAGGTCTTTGATCCACTTGGATTTGAGTTTTGTGCATGGTGATAGATTTGGATCTATTTGCAATCGTCTATATGTTGACATCCAGTTATGCCAGCACAATTTGTTGAAGATGCTTTCTTTTTTCCATTGTACATTTTGGTTTCTTTGTCAAAAATCAAGTGTTCATAGGTGTGTGGATTAAGGTCAGGATCATCAATTTAATTTCATTTGTCCACATGTTGGTTTTTATGCCAGTACCAAGCTGTTTTTATTACTATAGCTCTATAGTAGAGCTTGACGTCAGGGATGATGATACCTCCAGAAGTTTCTTTATTGTAAAAGATTTTATTAGATATCCTAGGTTTTCTGTTTTTGTTTATGAAGTTGAGTATTGCTCTTTCAAGATCTGTGAGGAATTATGTTAGGATTTTGATGGGGATTGCATTGAATATGTAGATTGCTTTTGGTAAGATTGCCATTTTTATTATGTTGGTTCTACCTATCCATGAGCATGGGAGATCTTTCCATTTTCTGATATCTTCTTCAATTTCTTTCTTCAAGGACTAAAAGTTCTTGTCATATAGGTCTTTCATTTGTTTGGTTAGAGCTACCAAAAGGTATTTTATATTCTTTGTGGCTATTGTAAAGGGTGATGTTTCTCTGATTTCTTTCTCAGCTCATTTATCATTTGTGTATAGTAGCGCTACTGATTTTTTTTTAGTTAATCTTGTATCCTGCAAGATTACTGAAGGTATTTATCAGTTGTAAGGAATTGCTCAACATCCTTAGTCATCAAGGAAATGCAAATCAAAACAACTCTAAGATACCATCTTACACCTGTCAGAATGACTAAGATAAAAAACACTGATGACAGTTTATGTTGGAGAGGATGTGGAACAAGGGGAACACTCCTACACTGCTGGTGAGAGGGCAAACTTGTACAACCACTTTGGAAATCAGACTAGCAATTTCTCAGACAATTGGGAATCAATCTACCTCAAGACCCAATGACAGCACTCGAGCATATACCCAAGGGATGCTCAAGCATACCACAAGGACACTTGCTCATCTATGTTCACAGCAGCTTTATTCATAATAGCCACAATCTGGAAGCAACCTAGATGCCCCTCAAATGAAGAATGGATAAAGAAGATGTGGTACTTATTGTAGTTGGAAGTTTTCCTGTGTTCTGCTTGGTCCTGAAGCTGCTCAGACCCAAGTAAACACACAGAGGCTTATATTATTTACAAACTGTATAGTCTTTGTCAGGCCTCTTCCTAACTAGCTCTTATATCTTAAATTAACCCATAACTATTAATCTATGTATTGCCACATATTCTGTGGCTTTACCTGTGTGCCATACACGCTGCTCTCTGTACCATGGGATGGCATTTCTCCCTGCCTTCTTCCT
>CABHPP010139775.1:0-26589 GCA_902168425.1 Peromyscus attwateri | reverse complement strand
CACACATGTATGCACAGGCACACATGTAAACACAGGCACACATATACGGGCGCATACATGTACACATAGGGAGACACATACACAGAATACTAGTCCTTTTCCTTCATGACTTCTCTCTCATCCATCATCTCCTCCTCATCTAACTTCATATAATCAGCTTCATACCCTTCCCTATGGAGACATAGCTCTTCGCACCTCTGGCCCAACTCTAGCCTCAGAAACTTACAGGCCCCACACTAACATTCTACCAATAGACACTGCATGCTTGAAGAGTAAACAGATCACACACCTTAAGGCTTTCATGGATAAAAGCAGGTGCCATAAAAACCTGGAGCCAGCCAGACTGTGGTGGCACCCACCTTTAATCCCAGCACTCGGGAGGCAGAGGCAGGCGGATCTCTGTGAGTTCGAGGCCAGCCTGGTCTACAGAGTGAGTTCCAGGAAAGGCTCCAAAGCTACACAGAGAAACCCTGTCTCGAAAAACCAAAGCAATAGCCGGGATGTCGTGTTACAGGACAGCATTTGGGGATTTTTTAATGGGCTTTGTTTACTATATGACTCCTTATATTAGAAAGCACCACTAGACACAAATAAATTACTGTATGAGAGTGATTGAGATACAGACACAGAGATGAACAGAGGAGGGAGAAAGAGGGGAGATTGGAGTTCCGTTCTTCAACGAGAGTTGTACTTTTCAGAGAATTGCAATTGAAGGGTGTGATTTCCTCAGCCCTTCTTCCCTCCCTCTCGAGTCCCCAGGGTTCCCATGTTCACAGGCTCCAGGTTACCAGCTGCCACTTCTGATCAGCCTCACTGCTTCTGGAGTGCTGCTGTGAAGCCACCTGCCTGCCCAGACACCCCAACAGCATGCCAGCTCCACCCCTCCACTTCACATTCGGTTCCAGATCACACTCTGACGGGTCTTCCCACAACCGAGTCTCATAACTACAGAAAAGCACAGGAAGAGTTTGTCGTTGACTGTCACAGGAGAACAGTCCCATCTTTCATGATCTTCAACACACTTGGGTTCTCATGTCAACGTGTACATGGCACATGGGGCACAGGGGTTTGTTGTTATTTTTCGTTGTGTTTCCACCTGTGCTTCTTCCTGAATTGTGAAGTTTTATCCCTCACTTCTGTGTGAGCCAAAGCATCTCTGTGGCCGTCCAGGTCACACTGCACCAATCTGTCATCGAGTGTAGGTGATTATTAGGGCAGAACCAAGCCTGCATTTCTGGGTTTTGTTCAGTAATGATATTTACTCTCACGTTAATCTGAGGCCAGTAATAATCTTCAGTTATTTTTAATTCTTGCCTGAAGCAACAATAAGAAGTTAGTGACCAAAAATGTATTCCCATTTAGTAAAGGGAGCTAATGCTGATGCCTGCTGAGGCATCCAATTCATCCTTCTGCACAGTGAGAAATGACATTGCTAGGTAGATGTCACCCTGTGTCACAGACGAGAAGGTGTGTTTCCCCTCAGGCTCTTGAGTTAGCCAACACAGAAAGAGCCCAACAAAGGCCCCGGGGAATCATCACCTGAGAAGTTGGAACAGATGCTCTGAAACGAATGGACCTGAGGGCTTTCCATGCTATTCTTCAGTGGGCTCACAGTTACACTCCCGGTATGTGTGTGCTTTTTCGACTCTCTCTGCCAAGGCACTGACTAACACATATCCATCTGTTAGGCACTTAGTCAGCCAGTACACTTAGTGTCTTATGATCCTTGGGGTACTTTTCTGTGTTCTAACAAACAAACATGTCCATCAGGGTCTAGGATTTCTCCTGCCTGTTCACTCATTTTCTGACACACTTAGTGAGTGACTACTAACAGCTGGATCTCAAGATGATTAAAAAAAAAAAAAACCTTCATTTCCTTCTCATAATAATAAGTTTCAGCTGTATTTGGATAAAGGATGAATAAATGAATATTTTAAAGATCATCACACTTCCTTTATACAAGTTTTTATTGTGTTTTTATTTGTTCAGTATGGCATGTGGGTGTCCAAGTGTGCAACAGTATGGATATGCAGAAGTCAAAGGACTTCTTCTAACAATATGTGAGTCCAGGGTATTGACTCAGGCTGTTCAGCTCAGTGGCAAATATGTTTACCCATTGAACCATCTCAGTACCCCTAATGTTTCCTACAATATATTTTGATAAAATATTTTAGCTTTTTTTCTGATTAAAGTTCTTCAAAGTCATGATTTACCCACCTCAGGATTCAGAACACTGGAATTATAGGTTTGTACACTGTGCCGGCAATTATTAAAACTTTTGTGTCTGCATTTTTCTTTGCTCTAAAGCTCTGGGTTAAAGAAACAGGAGAAAATAAAGCCTCTCAACCACATATCCAGAAGTTGTGACTAGCCTGGTGCAATCAGTTCGATGGTTAGGTTTCTAACTGTCACCTTGACAAAACCTAATCTTACACAGGAGGAGACTTCCAATTGAGAAATTCTCTAGAGGATGTTAGTCTGTGTGGGGTTGTCTTGATTTCCCTACCTAAGGTGAGATGGAAGACCTGCCTTGAATGCAGGGGCACTATTTCATGGGCTATTCCCTGAACTTCCTAAGAGTGAATCAAACTGGCTGAACAAAAGCAAATATGCAGGAGCGCATCTGTTTCCCTGTGCTCTTGACTAGAGGTGGTGTGAACAGCTTTTCAAACCCCTGGTTTGTGACTTCCCCTCAGTGATGGGCTGTAACATGGAAGTGGAAGACAAATAAATCCTGCATCCCTTACGCTGCCTTTTGTTAAGGTATCACAGCAAGAGAAATGAAACTAGAGTGGACCCTAAAGTCAAGATGATTGTAAGAGACAACAGCCAAGAACCTTCTAGAGGATTACACTATTTGAAGAATCCACCATATCTGGCCCATTCCCATGGTCTTACCCCTTACATGCAGCTGTTTGAAGGAAGAAAGATGAGAGTATTCAATATTGAATGCAAGGAATATCATGGTGTACCTTGAGACAGACGCCTTAGTCTACTGACTCTCCTTTTGTCACAAGTATAGTTCTTCCTGACAAAATGTCCTGCTTTTCAAGAAAAACTTATGTCATCTTGGAGCGACAAAGAGATACCTGCAAGCCACCTTTCTCCCACAGAAGTGGCTCCGTGTGAACGGTCTCCTAGGACTAAGCATCATTTGCTAAGTCGTAATTAAGCATGATTAAGATACTTTCTCTTTGAAGACAGACACACACTCTTGGCTTTTATGTGAGGAACACATCATCGCATGGCTTATTTAGCTGCATTCACTCTGGGAATGTGAGCAGTTCTTTCCAGAAAATTCCCACTTAAATCTCTCTAAACACTTTTAAGGCATTTAAAAGTTTTACCAGTACAGTCATTGCAGTGGATAATTGGCCATTTAGGCTTTATGCACACTTGCCTGGCTTCCATAGCCTTCAAAAATGACATTCTCATATTTTAAGTACCTGTGGGTTGGATTAATGTTCATCAGCCACGCATAGCTCATTCCTTGTTTCTTTGTGGAAGACTCAGAATTCACTGATACCCTATGAGGGATGTTAGTTTCTTATTCTACGTCCTTTCAAGGGCTGGGAACTCTCTTTAGGAAAAGCTCAAGGCAGTAAAACAAATAAACAAAATCAAAGAATAAAACACACTTGCATTGTGAAGCACATTTCACTTTCTCTACCTGTAAAGAGGATTAAGTTCCCACCTGAATCTGTATAGAGTTGTTCATTCTAATGCCCTCATGTGATTGGCTAGAGATGACTGGTGTCCTTAGTGATTGGTTAGAACTGTCCTGGTGTCCCCGTGGGATTTCTTCTTGTCTGATCACATGCGTTCTGGGTGGAGAGCTGGTGACAGAAGACACATGTAATGAAGTGCAGCATGCACTGCTTTAGGAAATGACATAAACTCTTAGAAGATTGAGCACCCTGCCTTGAGCTTCTTTGGCAGCCACAATTAGGGAGAAATGCATATATTAAAAAAACTATGGCTAACTGACCTTATTCTCATTATCTGTGGTAAATCCTGTCGTCTGTGTTACAGCAAAACAGAGGACATCAACGACATTCTCCAACTCTCATGTCACTGATAACAACCTGGGGTGCCTCTTCTTTCTTCCCCTCCTCCAGCCTGCATTCACACGCCAGCAGCTTCTTACTCCACCAGACAGCTGTTGTTGTCTCAGCTGAGTGACAACAAAAATACTATTTCTACCTCACCAAATGAATCTACAATCTAAGGAGTTCACTTTCTTCTCTACATGAAGCAGAGCTATTTTGTCTATTAGAACAAATCACAGACTTCCCGAGAATAGCTTTACACACAGAAAAGTTCAACTCCTTCTACCTCTTAGGATAATCATTTTAAGATGGCCTAGAAAGGAGATCACAACACAATGTAACTAAAAGCTACTTTTAAAGGTTCGAAATTTTTGCTTTCCATTTGGAGTCAATTTTGAACAATTTATAGTTAAAATAATGATAGTGTGCCAGTAATTGAGGGAAGATAAATTTTTTTAATAATGTAAACCATAAAAAATATAACAAGAGATACATTCTGAGACACAACTGTTGGATATACAGCTTTGGACAATCACATTAACTCCTGTTTTCATTATTTTTATTAAATAACTGATTCTCAATCATTACCAAGTACAACAATGTGTGTGTGTGTGTGTGTGTGTGTGTGTGTGTGTATGTGTGTGTGTTCCACTCTTCTATCTCTATTACTTCAAGTTTGATCTGTTTGATTACCAAATGGTGTATAAATGAACATCTTAAAATTGTAATCATTAGGACTTTGAAGATAGTTTGGTTAGCAGAGTGCTCATCGAGCAAACACGAGGACCTGAGTTTGACCCTCAACACCCACCCACAGAAGAAGCCCACCAGGCATGGCAGGATGCACCTCTAACTGCAGTGCTGTGGGACAATGGAGACAGCCAATCTAGACCAACCATTGAGGGTCTCTGTTTCAAACAAAAAGGTAGGGAGTGATCTCAGAAGACACTGCCATGGCCCCTGGCTTCCATATGCACACACACACACACACACACACACACACACACACACACACACGCACGTGCTTATAGGTCTACACACAGGTCTGCACACACACACATGGACACACATGGACACACATGGACACACACACCTTCTGGCCTCCACATGCATATATGCACACATGCATGTGCATACACATGTCTGCACCTACACACACACACACACACACACACACACACACCTCACTCACACCAATTCATCAAACGGAAATGATACATTAAAAAAGTTCAAATACAGAAGGTCACTCTAGAGTGCCTTTAAACCCCTCTGTGTCACTTCCTGAATGCCAACACTACCATGGAAACTGAATAGCAAAACAATATGAAGTTTATGATGCAGGAATCACAGTTGCCTTGAGATTGCAGTGATTTTCAAGTCATCCTTGAAAAATACCCATTTATTTATTATTATTATTATTATTATTTTCAAGAAAGTGTGTGGGGCCTTAGCTCTGGAGTGAGGTAATGCTCCCTTTTCCGCCGACAGCCCTTTACTTGGGATTATGTGGCACCAAGGGTGCATAACATAAGTACATGTGCTTATTCACAGAGGAAAATGGGTTTGCAAGCTGCTAATATGATATTCTTTGCTGTGATAATGGCACTTCAGATACCTGAGGGGAAAGCATACTTGGAAATACCCTGGAGGACTTCCCTTTGTCTGTAGTCTTTGCAGGAAAGTGAGGGCTTTCTGCTGACTGGTGACTCGCTCTCATTGCAGTAATTGTTGGTGTGAGCTGGATTATAGGTGTGAACTGGAGCTCACGGCTGGATTCTAGCTCCACATCTCCCACTCATGTCTGCAATGATCATGCAGGAGAGATGGAATAATCACTGTCATTCTGAGTGGCCTCTGCTGAGCACTCCCAGCTAGGGGCATTTTCATATCTAGGCAGTGTGCATAAGGCAGGTAGGTGGGTTATCATTGAAGCAGGGTGTGCTTGGGAACTGGAGGGGACTCACTGTGCCAATGTCAGTAGTGCAAATATCTGACCCCATGTAGGAGAGCGTTGTATGTAAACAAACAAAAGAATCCAAACTTAGGGATATCAGAAGGCATAACTCTCACCTACATTTTATAATCTCATCCATAGCCATGTAGATCCTAAATTATGAAAGAATTCCCCCTGAAAATTGGAGGGATTGTAGAGATCTGTGGATATCAGACATCTATAAAAATGTATGCTTCATTGCTCTTTCATTTACCTCCACCAGAAACATAAAAATGATATTCCACTCAATAATGTAATAAAAAGTTTCCAATACTAACAGCTTTTCATTCCCAAGATTACAGACAGCATATAGAATGATTTATTTGCAAAGTATTCAACTGAGTTCTGAGCTAATTATGTTGGAAAGCTTATAGATTAATACTTCCTTGTGAGGGCCATGGTTTCCCAGTGGAATGCAAAGAAACTGATTTAAGGGAATACACCCTTGAACAGGACAACTTGGAGAAAGAGGAGACAGGCAAGTGTCACCAATAGTAAGTTACTCCACATGGAGACATCTCACTATTTGATGTCAGTCTAGAAATGAGGTAGGTGGGGTTTGCTGTTGTTTAAAATCATCAACAACAAAAAACAAGAACAAAAACTATAAAGCAAATAGAATTAGGTCTTTAAAAATGGAGTACATTTTAAGAGTTAAGGTTTTGCTATTAATTCTTGAGGGGATCTTCCTTTAACAATTATAGCAACACAATACTAGGCCATTTCAATTTCAAATGGAGTTAAAGGACCCAGAATATTATTTTAAAGGGATGTGTCAGAAAATGTTAGCTACATTTGTAGGAAAATTGTTCATGCTTGAGGTTGCCAAAGGGCTTTGCATGAAATGATGATGCTTACATGGCATCCCACGACAGGAGCCGAATCACAAGCTTATCTAGTCCCCATCAGATGCCCTACTGGAAGATGACTGATCCACCTTCTGTGATTTATTTGGTCAATGTCAATGTCTGCCTTCTCTGTTTCAATTCTCATTTGAAGATTCCCAAGTCATGACAACTTACAACAAGGAGGTCTATGGTTTAATCATGAGTCATCTAACTAGTCACATTTGCCTATTTCAGATATGTTTGTGTCCTTTGAAGCCTAGATTATAACCTCTTCAAGTATCAGCTACTATAAAGGCCTTCAAGGACAAAGGATTGGAGGACTTGTTTAAGACATGCCTGGGTTGCCAAAGAAAGCATGCCAGGGAAGACTGAGAGAGAGAGAGATGCAGAGCCCACTGCATTCTGTTGCATATAGGGAAGATGTGGGGTCAAGTAATCTCTGAGCAGGGCATGCACATGGCAGTCTTGCTTCCTGGGGATTGGATGTTCCAGGTGTTTTGTGCCTGTGTTCAGTTTGACAAGCACAAGTTCCCGAGAGCTCCTATTTCAGTGAGGACAAACCCGGTTTCTACGCCTCCCTCTTTCCCTTTCCACACCTCCTGAAGTCTACAGACTCTACCACAGAGCACTCCCCAGAGCAGGTCATGAGGATTTTCCTTGTTCTAAGGAAATGAAATAATTATTCAAAATATAGTCCTCAGTGGCAATACCATTTGTCTTTGTTCCCAAAATAAATATCATGTTTATCTCACTTACTTCTTTTTCAACTCCCAACTAGATTAAGTGTTTTGAAAAATCAGAATTAACTTGAATGATAGGATAATTTGATTTGGGTGAAATATGGGAATAAAGAAAGATAACTAAACATGATATATCTAGACATTTATTAGCTTACAAGGCACAGGAGAGTGAACTTAACACTTCCAGGCTTTGGTTTTCGGCCACTGACTGGGTTTTCTGAGGAATGAAAGAGTGATTTTGTCTATTCTAGGCTACTATAACAGAATACCTGAGACTGAGGATTTTGATGGAGAGCAGATTTATTTCCTTATATCTCAGGAGCAGGAAATACTAGGAGCAAGTCACTGGCAACCAGTGAGGGCTTCCCTGCCATGTCGGACAGTACAGGTGGACAAGAGGAAGAACAAGGACTGAGTCCCTCCTTTGTAGGGAACTGTAACCTAATATCAAGGTGAATTCATCTATGAAGACAGAGATCGCATTTCTAATTCTGCCTCTCAACACCGTTCCTTTGGCTTTTCACTTTCCAACCCGGGAATCTTGAGAGATACCTTCAGAGCACAACAGTGGGATAGATAATGCATGTGACAAAACCAGCAGGTGACAGGCAGACAGTAGCTATGACTTGTAATTATTATCACCCACAGTTTCTCCCCCGGAGCCTGTCACAGCTACTAAGAACAGTTTCTACGTATTGTGTAAGTGTTTTCACATTTCTCTACCTGATGCTTTCAGAATTAAGACAATATTCATCCACAAATATTCCCAAACTTTGGTGACTTATAACCATAAAATTCTCAATCAAAACTGGAGAGAAGAGAACATATACTGAAATATTTGAATAGCCAGTGACAGAAGCCATGAATGTGTGTCTCTATGGAGTCTTTTATATAGACACTAAGGTGGGACTCCAAGGATCCCTGCGTAAGTAGGCAGTGGGTATTAATTCCAGACAACTAAGAGCAGAGACAAGGCAGGTGAAATGAGGTCTAGAAAAATATCCAATGCTGGGCAGTGATGGCACACACCATTAATCCCAGTACTTGGGAAGCAGAGGCAGGTGGCTCTCTGTGAGTTTGAGGCCAACCTGGTCTACAGAGCTAGTTACAAGACAGCTAGGGATGCTACACAGAGAAACCCTGTCTCAAGAAAAAAGAAAAACAGAAAAAAGAAGAAAATATTCAATACTTACAAACGCTCCCAGCATTGGTTTAAACAAACCAATCATTCAGGTCCTATAGCACTGCTCATGAAATGTGGGAACATGGGTTGGATAGTTCCTGGCTATCTCTCATGTGCTTTATAGCACACCTGCAAGAACTTCCATTCATACCTCAAAGACACAAAAGCGATGAATAGTTTTCTGGGTGTCCATGCTGTTGCCTGTTACTTCACTCCAATACTCATTGAAAGGAGTGTAGATGTTAATCCGGGTCCCAGTGTCCTAGTTATGAATGGCCGTGAGGTTTCCATGAAGATCCTGAGCACTCCCTGACTTCCTCAGCACACAGCTGTAGTTGTGTCTATCCTAGGGAAGAGCACAAAGCTTCTTAGGAGCACTCACTTTGTCACTCATTCATAGTTTAGAACCTCAGGTGTCAGAGCACCATGCTGAGCCATGGGAAGTGAAGACATAAGAGACACTGCCTTTAGATCATAAGGCCAGAGGAGGGGGCAGGACATTAATGACATCTAATCAAGTAAGTGCAAATACAGTGCCACTGGGCTGGGCTATAATATTAAAAGTCTCAAATACAATATTCCCAAGTGCTGAAACCCCTGAAGTTTAAATCTTTCAAACATAAACATCTTCAAACTATGATTTTGAAAGACAGTTTTCAATTCTTTCCATGACATTTACTTATATTTTACAATAAGGATTTATATGAGAAATACACGTAAAAGTCATCACCAAATATTTCACAGATCATTTTATGAAGGAAGACAGTGATTGAATTTATGTCAGTAACCATAAACACTCCATATGACATAGAAACATATCTGATAAGTAGATTCACTACTTTTTGTAAGAAACAGATGAATAAGGCAGCACACACACACACACACACACACACACACACACACACACACACCCATAAATTTAACTTTTGAAAAAACATAGGTCAAAAGCAAGATGTATAAAAACATGTCACTGAACACAGTGACCTCACATCTCAACTGTTATAACTGAGAATATATGAAATGCTGTCATGAGCTATCTAAGGGTTTTGATGGGATCCCTCAAAAATCATAATGGGGTATCACTGCACCCACAGTCAGCCAAATAGCCCAAAGCTTAAGAAGTTTTAATTTCCATGAGTATAGATGTAGGCATAAGTGACTTCTCCATTTAGGGAGGAGGTTTAAGTTCTTTTAAACACATACTCGATGCTTATATAAAACATTGACCTGTGGTGTTGAACTCCTGTGAAGTCAGATTTTAAAAAGGAATGCACAAAATGCATTAGAAATGTCTAAAATAGCTATACCATTTGTAAGTCTATTAGCAGAAATGATGTGAAGATAGAAAGCATACAACTGCTAATTGAAGAAAAATAATTACAACTGTCTTAGTCATTGTTCTGTTTCTGTGAAGAGACACCATGACTATGGCAACTCTTACAAAGAAAAGCATTTAATTGGGGCCAGCTTAGAGTTTCA
Source organism: Peromyscus attwateri (assembly GCA_902168425.1). NCBI lineage: Eukaryota > Metazoa > Chordata > Mammalia > Rodentia > Cricetidae > Peromyscus > Peromyscus attwateri. Next base: position 16,297 of record CABHPP010139775.1, on the reverse strand, counting down.
GAGATTTAGTCCATTATTGTCATGGCGGGAAGCATGACAGCACACAGGCAGACATGATGCTGGAAAGGTAGCTAAAAGTTCTACATCTAGATCAGCTGGCAGCAGGGATTGAGAGAGAGAGAGAGAGAGAGAGAGAGAGAGAGAGAGAGAGAGAGAGACACTGTGCCTAACCTGGGCTTCTGAAATCCCAAAGCCTGCCCCTACTGACACACTTCCTCTAGCAAGGACACATCTACTCCAACAAAGCCACGCCTTCTAATGCAACTCTCCTAAGCATTCAAATACACGAGCCTATAGGGGCCATTCTTATTCAAACCACCACAGCCACCTAACTAGAAAAAAATAAAGGTGAAGGAGAAAATACAGTAAAACACTACAAAGAAAACTGTTCCCAGTAAACAAGTAAGTTAGAGGGATGGGCTATGTGTAACTGCACAGAAGTGGCCCATAAGAGCGAGGCAACCGTGTTGGCTGATGACTTAAACCCCAAAAGCTTTGTGTGACAATGGGTGGCAGGGTTTATCTTTCAGGCCATGGCTCCCTTACAGAATACATCCATATTCATTGTCTGCATGTTCCTGCTCTCTTAGAAATGTTTGTAATGTGAGGTAGTACCATGCTTCTACCTTGTTCCAGATGTGTGAGAACCCGTCTCTTGTACATTCATACAGACCCCAAATTTGGTGCACATAATACCCATTTCCAAACAGTAACACCCTGAAGTACTGTGCCTTTTGGGGTTATGAACTACCTTATGAATTACAGCACTGATAAATGTTTTCTGGTGAAATGAGACTACTAAAACGTAGAACACTAGTTAATTGTCCCATTCAGAGAATCTATATCTATGAGTGGATTATATCTAAAATGTAAGTAGGAACTAGACAGAGATTAGAAAAGAATGTTCTAGACAAAGGGAAATAATACCAAACACTGTTTGATTTCTTTCTTTTTTTCTTTTCTTTCTTTCAAAATTCAACTGAAAGCCATTGGGGGAAAATAACAGGGGAAACAATGAATGATGACCTAATTTCTGGATGAAGTGGGGATAGATAACATGGAAGATAGACAGAGATAGTTGAGAACTATTATCCCAGTGTAAATTAGAGATACATGACAATTGCCCTCTGTTCAGCAAAGGAATTTTTAAGAATTTTAAGGAAAATATTAACATATGACTCCTCAGATTCTTCCTTCTCTCACATAATTCTGTATATTATTAGTGGTGATAAGGAGCACTCCAAAAGAATTGAAAGAGTGAGGACGTGTAGACACCCCTCCCGACATTCTCTGGAGGCATCAGTCCTAAGGCTGCACTCTCTCAAAACAACGAGTATCTGCTTAGGAAATCACATTCAGAACTTTCTGTGGCGGTCCTGAGAATAATTCAAACTTCAAGAACAAGAACACAAGAGTGATGTACTTCACATCTTTCTCAAGTTGTGTGTGGTTTGTTTTCCACTCTTGGTATCCTTACACATGTGTATTCATTAGTGGAGTAAATATAACTATGTGTTTGTTTACTATTGCTTTGGTCATAAATTCAATATGGATAATGATGAGTTCAAAGAACCTTTTGGAAGCTCAGATTTCTTTACATGGACTCTGGGAAAAACTGTCACCAAAGACTGTGGAATCCAGGTCACCCTCTCTTTGCTTTCTGTGAGCTGGAGGTCATTCCCAAATATTTTCACAGCTTCAACCCTGGGCACATGGGACCTTTCATCCATCTTCAAAGCTGGCAGCATTGCTGGTCCCTGACCACCCTCAACAGTCTCACATCCGGCCAATGTCAAGAAATAACCTCCGATGTTAAAGACCCTTCTAGTTACGTACACGCATCTTACCTCATCAAACTCCTCCATCTGAGGAAATCTAACCTTCATCGTACCTACAAATTTCCTTCCATGACATAGAGAAATGAGTCCTAGAGGTTAGGCTGTGTATGGAGTACCCAAAGGTCCTGGGGTTTAGCTACGTCCGGAATCGGATATCTGAAGGAAAAAAAACTTGTGTACACTATGTTCTTATGTTTGTTAACTTTATTCCTCTAAGACAAAATTCTACTAATACAGCTATAGCTCCATCAGGCATTTAAGGAAGGAATAACACTAGATACACCAAGCTCTATATCTGTCTACTATATTTCTCTGGGATGAAATATTGTCTCCATAACTACAGATCCATCCAGTTCCCTAGCTCATAGTCCTACTAATGACCAAATGCCTATGCTTCCAGCCTCATCTTGGTCCTCTGTATCCTCTTTCTCCATCTCTGCTACTCTCTATTCCTGGCACTCAGAAAACTCTACCTGAGATCTGATTACCCTCTACAGAATCTCTGTCACCCTCTCTTCTCTCTCACTAAGCCATTCTGTCTGTTTCTACAGAAAATGCCTGCCCTTTCTTTCCCTGGGCATGAGGTTCTCTGCCTCCTCAGGAATGTTATTCTACCTTCACCTTGATATGTAAAAACCTCTCTTATTCTCAGTCAGTTGCTCTGAAGAGCCACTAGGCCTCAGGTCAAGGGGATGGTCTGAGCTTCATTTGCACAAGAAACAAAGCTATGCATCTCTGGCCAGTTTGTCTTTGCTTATCCAAGTATTGGCTCCAGCAGGGAAGTTACCTAGAAGTTCAGCAGGTCTGAAAATATTTGGTCATGCAAGAATTTTATAGTAGAAGACAGCTGGAATATTAAAGGCTGGATAACACCAAATATTCATAATACATGGCTTGCCTCTTTACAGCACCCTTGGCCAGTCAAGGTATAGCTTTAATACACAGCTGAATCTCTGTAATATATTCTTGCGACCCATAAGAGATGTGGCTACTGTGGGAGAAGCACACGTCATTCTTCAATATCATCTTACTTTTTCTGGCTAGTATGAAATGGTTCCTTCCCTTCTTTCTAAACCCGTCTGGCATTACAGTAAGCATAAATGATGACAGAATCTGAGAACTTGGATTCCGCCAACTACCAAACCCAGGTCTTCCCTGTACACTTCCTGATAACATTAGCCCCCACATCATGACCACCATCTTTCACGTCTCTCTCTACTCTGCTCCTGGACACTGTCTTCCCATTATTGTGGGGACACACAAATTTTTTAAGTAGTCTAATCCCATGATCATACCCCAGTGCTTATCATTCACAAATTCCTCAAGTCCTTCATATTTTTGTGCACTGTAGCCTCACCACATGCTCTACCCATGATCTACCTGCTGCTTGTATCTCAACTCTAGTAAGAGGCCATCACTTCCAAGACCAAATGCTTCATACAGCCATCTCTTAGCTGCCTCTCTCACACCTCCTCCCTCCCTTCAGACTGGGAAGAGCATGACTTGAGCCTTGATCCTAATGTTACTTTGGCAGACTTTCAATCTCATTAAACCCACCTTTTCCAATCTATGTCACATTGGTGGCGGTACATATGATAGAGACAAACACATACACTGATGACGGGTCTTAATTCAGATAAAGGATGAACCAGAGGAATGTTTATTATCTTGCTTAGCCCTTGATGTCATCAACAAATATGCCCATCAGTTCTGTCACACATCTCTTAAGTTTCTGATACTGAAAAGTGACCCCATAGTCTTATTCCTACATAAAGGAAATGCCTATGTGAGCCAATCTCCCATTCCTTATTGTTTCCCAGGGAAATATGCCATATGTGTGTATATATATATATATATATATATATATATATATATATGCACACACATCCATGGGGGAGAGATCTGTTTTGAAGATCTGAATCATATAATTGTGGATTATGGAGGATGATAGAGAAAGATCTGCCTCTTCCTTTGGGGACTGTGATTAGTGGCTTGTATGAGTTGATCTTTTCTTTAAAAGACCATGGTAGCAATAGCTAGACTAGGGTCTGAACCATTGTCTGGGTACCATAGCCTGTCAAGCTGATGTATGAGAGTAAACATCACACTACTTATTGAATGCATACCTTTACCCTTGGACCAATTTTGTCTGGTAATTAAAGAATATTTGGACTCTGGTAGCCCTCTTCTTGGTGGTGATCATCTCCTCACATCTATTCTTCTCTCAATAAGTTGGGATTTGGCTTCTAGTATTTTGTCAGTTATCAGTCCTGACATTGCTTTCATTTCCCCAGTTTGGTCTGATTAAACACTCTCCCCTTGGAATTAGTGCAGCTCTCTGTGTATCCAGTACAATTGAGACTTATTCATTCCACTTTCTTCCTATCCAAACTAGGGGCCTCCATCCTTAACTTTCTTGGTGGGTATACTCATATGTTCTTGTCTGATTCATTTATTTGACTTCTTAAATTGTCAGGTCCAGAAGATTTGGCCCTGAGCATTTTCTCCTTCTCTGGTAATCTCATCTCATTGGCTGTCTACAGAGACCAACAATATGCAAAGGACTTCCATACCCAATCTCTACTCCAGCCTTTTCCCTGGACTCTAAACTTCCAGTCGTAAGCAGTAAGTCCATTTGTCTAGTTTGGCTCAGGCCAAACACCTTGGTACACCACTAAAGGTTAATTTTCTTCTTTTCCCTCATAGCAAATCCTGCTGCAAGTCCTGTTAGCTACAACTTTGCAATGAAAGGCCAAGGGCTGTTTCTATAATTTCCACAGGTAGCCTTCCCCTGACCACAAGAAAGAACTTGTAATCAGAGCAGATGTGTGATGTTTGGAGACCTTTCTGCTATATTGCCCACATAAGAAGAAAAAAAAAGCCATCCATTAAAAACTGTATTAGTCGGGGTTCTGTAGCAGAAGAGATCAGAGGGGATGGATGCATGAGAAGACTGACTCACAGTATGGTCTGAGTGGTCCAGCAACGGCTGTCTTCGCACAGGTGAGACTGACAGTGAGGAGCTTTTCTGTGCAAGAGACTGGGTGTCTCAACAGTACTGATCTGGCACTGAGGGTCTGGAGGATTTCCTAGAGAATTACTGTTTGGAGTCCTGTGGGACAGCCAGAGGAGTTGGGTTTTAACATCCATGAAGGATGGCACCAGCAGCAGCTAATGTGCCAATGGCAGTAGCAACAGTGTAGATGGATTGGCCAGAGACACCAAGGCCAGCAGGCAAAAATGTAAGGCTTGTCTCTGAAACTCCTTTATTATCTGGGCCACCACCTGAAGGTGCTAGCCCCGTTCGGGATGTGTCTTCACTTACTGTAAGGAGGAAAATCCTCAGAGGCATGCCCGGAGGTGAATCTAATCTAGTAATCTCTCACAAGTGGACCCAGAGGCTTGTCTCATGAGTGATTTTAGGACCATTTAAATTGACAATCAATATTAACCGCCACAGAAATAAGCCATAAAATGCAGTTATTAAAATACACAAATGTGAGTTGAATATCAGACACTACTATACAAAAAAAAGGCGAATTGTGGCACAGTATTTGAGTATAAATATTGAAGTCACATAGCCAGAAGTCCCTCTTCTCGGGCAGCACAAAGAAATAGTGTGCTGCCCTTACACTGTGGACAAAGACTCATGAACATGTTTTATGCATACATGTGCATGTGCGAGAGAAATAGTCAAAATGCACCCAGCAGGATATTAACAGCTAATATAAAAATAGATCTATTTATGTATCATAAAATTCTTCCCTAAGATGTTTATTTTTTTTTCAAAGTATATAACTGGGGGGAAAATGTGTTTGGGACCCACTTGTTTCTGAAAACTCCATGACTACTCCCTCAGTAAGTAGTCAAAGACAAGGCTCACCAGGAGATTCTGCAAGGTCCTCCCGCTGCCCTCTTTGCCTCTCTGACATTGTATAGCCTACTCAGCACAGCACTGGATAAAACATAAGCATGGGATGCAGATCCTCTCCTTGGGAACCTCTCAACACACAACAGCGTCCACAGCCTCTGGCAAGGACGCCACGGGCTCTCTGAGCTCTGCTCCCTTTGCTAGAGTCATGCAAGTGTGCTCTTCCCCAGAAACATGGGTGCATCTGCTTTAGAGCCTTCAGATGTTATTGAGCTCTGCCCTCCCTGATGTAAGCAAGGATCCTTCTCACTGTATAAACTGATCACATGACTGATATTTAGTATGGTTGAGAGGAAGGTTTTTTTTTATTGTAGAAATGAGAGAGAGAGCAGCCAGAGGCATCTGGAAGAATCCAGAACAGAACAAGAAAGTAGATTGAACATGACCAGCAGAATGGACCTGGCCTGGGCTGTCTGTGAGAGATGGGAGAATAGCAGGGCATAGAGAATAGGGAAAGCATAGTGAGAGAAATGGGAGCAGAGACAGAGAGACAGAGAGACAGAGACAGAGAGAAAGACAGAGAGAGAGAGAATAGTCAAAATAGCAGGTTATAAGTGTGAGACCAAAATGAGCCATCTTAGAAATAAGACCAAAATGCTTTCACCCTAAAACTAAGGCCTAAGATTTCTCCTTTTAGGTACAGGCCATGAGTTACTAGAATAGGCCACCATGAGTTACTGAAACCAGTCAGTCCAGATTCCAGAAACCAGGAAGTGTAAAGGTACAGAGTCACAAGGTAGTCATGAGGTAATGACTGCTTGACTATGGAATGTCCTCTCCCTGGTTTCCAGGGTAACTGACCACAGAAATGTCCCCACCTGAGGGCAGCCAGTGAGAAATGGTGACGGGAAACCACTCCCTTAGAAGTAAGATTAAGCCATGATTTCTAGGGAGTCCCTAGAAGCAAGCCAATCAGAATTGTACCTGTACTAGCACCCCTAAATGATGTAACCTTGTGGTTTTTGCCTTTAAAAACTGAGCTTGCAGAGAGGTGGACACTTCCTCCAGCCTCCACTGTGTTGGATCTGTTGGACAAAGTCCCTGCCTAGGCTTGTATATCCTGAATTAAACCTTGCTTTTGCATTCTGGCATACTCTTCTTCGGTGGTCTTTCAGGGGGTTGCTATCTGGGCACAACAAGAAGGAGAATGTGTAGCTGCAGGGAGGGAAGCCCCAAGTTTTGGGTATAGGGGAGGACATGAGAAATGCTAGGATGCTAGCATGGACTTTGGAATGTGTAACAGGTATGTGTGATATTAAAGGAGCTTGGAGGCCAGCATTAGCTTTTGATATGTTAACAGGCACCACAGATAGCCATATCTCCCTTCTGCTAGAGATAAGGGAAATGACTCCTTTTGGTAGAGGGGAACCCGTTTCACAAGTTCCTGAGAAATGCTGGCTTTTATCTAACCACCAGAAACCCTCCTATAATCCTGGTTGAGCTCATTTCTGGATACTTGAACTACCTTTAAGAGTTTTGACACACACCTTCTTGAATCTTCTCTCAAAGTGTCTTCTCATCACAGACCTCCTCACCTGGGTCATGTCAACTACAATTCCAACTATTTGTTCCCAGACACTTTCCCCACGCAGCCTCTGGAGCGCTCCTGGACCTGCCCAGCAATGTCAGCAGAGACTGAGGGTGCAGGCACGGCCTGCCTCTGAGATTCTCCCTGGCAGAACCGCTTGATTAGCTCTTGATTAGTTGTCCCTTCCTCCAGGGCATATCAAGGGCACCTTTGAATTGCTCTGTGACACACCAAGCCTCTCTCCTGGAGGCTAGGCCAATGACCTTGAGAGGTTCTGGAGTACTGTTCCTTTAGTTCACAAAATGAAAACTGCATTGAATTTTTTTTTTCTGGAAAAGTATCCCCAGAGAAAACCAGGAAGACATATATTGTAGCACCTTTGCATGTTTTCAGAGATGGAGGACGATACACATGCTCTTTGGGATATATAAAGTCCATGTCTAACCCTAAGATCCTTCTCACATACAGAAAGATTATTATGCAGGTATGTGTTTAAATATTCTCTAGGTGGTCCCCACCTCCAACTGGAATCAAGGTAGAAGGAAAGGGAGGTTGAAAGATGTGTAGTGAGTGGAAAATAATCTGTTAAATGGGTTGACTCAGTAGCTATTTTTTACTGAACACTCTCAAGAAGAAATTGTAAAACAATAGTGCAAACATTTGAGTGGCCATGCTTAGGCGTATACTCCCTCAGACAAAGCCTCTACTGGGGACCTGAGAGATGGCACAGGGCTGAGGACATGTCCCACTCTGTCAGAGGATACAAGTTTAGTTCCCAGCATCCATGTTAGGCAGCTCACAACCACCTGTCACTTAAGCTTCAGGGTATCCAACCCCCTTTTCCGGACTCCACTGGCACATACACTCACATGTGCACAGATCCACTCACACCCCCAGGCACACAAATACACATTAAGTTAAAGGACAAAACAGATTCTACAAAGATGTACTGGAAGGCAAGCCCCCTAAGACAGGATAACCTCTGTGATCTCACCAAAGCCACAGTGCCCGTCACACCCTAGTATCTGGTTTGGATGAGCAACACCCTGCTGCAGGCGTCATGTTCGGGAATATTTTAAATGGGATCAGGCAGCAGAAATTGTTAGAAAAGATGTTGGCAACCTCAGTCTTTCTGCTTCGGTTTCTCTGCTTTTCCTTCCCCTTGTCACCTGCCCACTAATTCTCAATGAGAACACCCTTAAATCAGCAGGTCACATTCTTGTGGTAACAACCATGATTTTATTGCGCAAATTCGGATTCCTCAGAACCCTACCCACTGAAACTGGCTTCCATGTAAAGAGACACACTAGCTGATAGCAGATGCAATGTGTGACCATCAGTAAAAATCATAGTTTCTGTGATGGCTAACCTTGGTCAGATTGAGAACTACCTGGGCTATTATCGAAGCATGCGACCAATGTGTCTGTGAGGACACGTCTTGAAGGCATGGGCTTGGAGTGGGAGGAGAGCTGTCCTGAATGTAGGCAACACAGTACAACAGGCTGATGGCACAGACAGAATAAAGGTTGGTTGGTCACAAGGACACTCCTCTCTGCTTCCTGGCTGCCATGAGGTAAGCCGCTTTGTTCCACCCCTCATGAGGTTCTGCCATTGAACAGCAGAAATATGGAGCCAGTTAACCCAGGACTAAAACCTTCAAAATTATGGTAAGAAAGTGTAGCGAGCCACAAGAATATGTTATAAGGAGTCCAGCTGTGTATTAAAGCTATACCTTGACCAGGGTCCGTCAAGTGGGAAGCCATCTAGCATGGACTATTTGGTGTTACACAGCTTAGTACTCAGCTGTGCCTTATTGTGAATTTCTTATGCTCACAATTCCCATATAATGTGCGTGTGAACTTCCTGCTCAGGCCAGTACTTGGATAAGGTCACATAGGCAAAGCCAAGCAGGTGGTGGTAGACTTACAGCTTTGTTTCTTGTGTAAATGAAGCTCGGATCATCCTTTTGCCCTGAGGCCTAGTGGTTCACCAGAGCAATTGACTGAGAAGCAAAGAGGTTTTTATATATCAAGGTGGAAGATAGAACAACATTCCTGATGAGGCAAAGAACCATTTGGCAAGGGGACGAAGAAATAGGCATTTTCTGTAGAGGCAGACAGAAGGCATGACCAGGGAGAAGGGAAGAGCACAGAGGTTTTGTAGATGGTAAGGCAGAACTCTTCTAGAGATCATCAGAGCCAGGAGTAGAGAGCAAGTAGAGATGGAGGGCGAAGAAACAGAGGACGAAGATGAGGCTGGAAGCACAAGAGCTTAGTTATTAGCAGAACTATGAGAGGACAGTAAACGAGGGGACACAGGACTGAGTGTCAGGACAGAACTGAAGCTATGTAGACAGGACTTCATCCCAGAGAGAGAAAGTAGATGGACCAAGAGCTTGGTGTATCTAGATCTATTCCTGCCCTGAATGCCTGACAGAGCTGTAGCTGTAAGATAGAATTTTGTCTTAGAGAAATAAAGTTAACAGACATAAGAGCATGGTGTACATAGATTGTTTTCCCTCGGATATCCCACGACAGATGCAGCGTCTTCCCCAGACTCTGGGTAATCCATGAGGAAGAGATATTTCTTCTTTTTAAATTGTTTTCCTCAGGTGTTTGTCATAGCATTGAAAATCTTACTGATAGTTCCTCCTACCCTGCCTCAAGACTCGCTGCTCCTCTATGGCTGAATCAGCATCACCTGTCACCACCCTATGAGCACTAGGTCTTAGGGGGAACTTGTGACTCACTTGGGTTTCCTCCAGCATCCTTTATCCATATTGACATCTTTTCTCTGCTTGCTTAGCTCACAGTGCCTCTTAATCAAACACTAATAAATTTCTTTGTTTTCTTTCTGAATATTATGGTTCATTTTAATGGTTTTTCTATATTTCTGTTTAAAAGAAATGTTCTAGCTGGCACTGGCCCTCCAAGTCTAATGGAAAACAACAAAACACACATACAAACACAAATAAACTTTTCTGTCTTACAACATTTTCCATTTGAAAAATACACTATTTTTCTGATGGACTTTGAGACTGTGTATTCAAATCAGATCAGTAGGTAGAAATACAACAGACCAAAGGAGGTAACAACAGTCCTTTAGGAAATGTGAATTTCTTTTAGATGTCCAACTGAAAAGAGTAGACAGAGACACCCAAGAGGACAGGCCCTGAGCACTGGGGGAAGAGACCTTAGCAGGGGCGGTGGCTTTGTTAAGAACCAGGAAACCATAGTTGACAGAGCTGTGTGAGGAACTGTGATGAGTGACAGAATTAGAATCCATCCCCCCATAACCTGACAAGCTCTGGCTTCGTAGAAGATTCCAATAGGAAATTAGTGATGAAGGCTGTCTGTGATGACACATTGCATACCATACTAAAGTGCACCCTTGTTGTGACTGCATGTGTTCACACACAGATTCACAAGCAGTGTGCAAAGTCACACCTTGAGAGACGCTTCTTCCAATTGCTTTACATGATATATTTTAAATGTTTCTCAGTTTTCTGACAATATGTCCAAGGGGGAGGGGATAACATTATTCAAGAACAAAACAGTTTAAAATGAAAAGGGAAAAGTTGTCTTCAACCCTTTTAAATGCTTTCTCAGTTTGAACACGGTACATTGGTAAGTTCATAATTTTTTTCTGGAATGTAGAAAATAATAGTACTCAAACTCTTTCCAGCCAATCTACAGCAGTATGGAGAGAAAAAAAAACTTCCTACTCCTGAAATTAGTGATGCCCAAGCTTAAATTAACATTTGTCTAGGTCTATCTCTAGAGGGAACATTTTTTTTTGAAAGACAAGTGCACACAACTGTAACTTAAAATCTAAAGATGAGGCTTTTCTTCTTAAAAATAAGGGTATAGCAGTTCCACAGCTAAACCTGAGCCAGACTCTGCCACAGGGCCTTTGCCATATGGTCACATCTTCAAAGTCTGGCCTCACTCCCATTTCCTCCATGAGGACCAATGCAGAGTCTCTCTTCCTAGTTGGGCCTGGAGCTTCTTAGTGTTGCCTGCCATCTATTGCTGCCATTATTTAGATCTGTGCTTCTGGGTAGTGGATTAAAGAGGTGGTTAGTAAGACAGCCCTATGTCTTTACACCTGGCGCCATCACTCACAAACTGCACACGAAATCTTGTCTCACCTGCACACACCACTCACTCCCAGATGGCAGTGCTATTTCACCCTCTGCTCGAATGGCTTTACCACAAGAGCCCATCTAAGATGCTAGGCAACCCATGCCGGGATCTGTTCCCTCTGGGATGATGCTCTGCCTGGGTTCCTCCACCTATGGTATTCACTGTCTCAAAGGTCTTGGAGACTGCTTTACATATCCTTCCCTAATTCTCTTGAATTATCTCTTCAGCACAACACACAAACACACACTCAACATGTATGAAACCCTGGAATCCAGCTATCATACCAAAATATTTAAAATATCTCCATGTGTATGTGTGTAATGTATATGTGGGATGTATTACACACATTCACACACCTGTGCACATGCAATCAAATTAAAATTTTCTACAGTCTTTTATAATTAATTAAATACAGTCATTTATAATTATTAATTAAATATAAATATATGTGTAATGTACACACTAGAGCTTCTGATCATAACAAAATGAGTGTTTCCACAACAAACAAGACATTTCTCCAAAATGAAGAGATGTAATAGAAATGTAATGGAAACTTACCAAAAAACACAAAGCAAAATTCCGGACTATCTCAGAGTTATTCGTGTATTCTAGTGAACAATTGTTTTAAGGAGAAGAGCTTGAAGAAATTTCCCAAACAGGAACTCCTACTTGCACGTCTTAATGTCGTTTTGATGGCATTTAAGAAATGACGAGAGGATCCCAGGAGGCACAAGTGGCCCTCAGAGGTATTCAGAAATTCTGGGCAGAGTAATGGGCAGTGGGGTCCTGCAGTGCTTGCACCGAGGGACAAGCTGGCAGTTTGAAAATAGGTCAATAATTCAGAAGAAAATTTGAGGTCATTTTGCAATGAAGAAAAAAAAAACAAAACTCCTTGTTAAAATCATGTGAAGCATGGGCAGGATGTTAATGAGCAGAAGAATGAATTATGAGCCACACCTTGAACCATGGGACAAATATTCACCACCAGAACCTTTGGCACTTCACTAGTGTTCTAGTAACACAGAAAATGAAGGTAAAGCATGGGTGATTTCAAAGGGGGAAGAAATCAAGCGTAATGAGTGTGCTCGTGAGACGTTTTGAAATGTTTCAAAACAATCACACCCGTGGAGTTGAAAATGGCTGCAAAGGTAACTACAGAAGAACCATTAGTGAGGCCAGCCAGAAGAGTCCACCCAGGACGCCAGCAGCTCTTGTCCTTGCTGCTCAAAGTTCCTGTGATGCACTGTATGGTACAGTGCCTGCTTGTGAATTTGACATGCCAGGACACATTGAAATACCAATGTGTCCTTGAGTCTAGACGTAGAGGCTGGCAGGTTACCACAGTAGCCCACAGGTGGTTTCACATGTGTCCAATCATTTGCAATGTTGACTGGATCCCTATTTTTTTTAAGAAGAATAAACAAACTTCATTTCTTTAATACTAAGATTTTTTTCTTAGAACACAGGATTTTCTGCTCACTGAGTTGTCTCCATTTTTCCAGTTGGTTCAACTGTTGGGACATTGAAGATCTACTTTAATCCCCCCTCTCTCCCTCATTAGCAAATCCACTCATTCATTTCTCTAAGACTTTAGTTTTAGTTAGTAGCACTTTGCTGATTAGTTGCTCTGCATTATAACCATCGTCATTTTTAGTTCATGGAGGATTCTTTCATGCAGACTGGGGAAGAGTGAGGTGAGGCAGCGGGATCAATTTCCTGAACTGAAGCTGTCGTGGTGACAGTAGTGTCCCAGGGCACCTCCTCAAGGGCCGGTGTTCTTGTCAGGTCAGTAGCTCCATAATGAGCCTCTCCAGAGAACAGAATGCATTCTGGAGTCCAGATTCGAATCACCAGACCTTGTCCCAGCCCTGCCATTGAAAATATCTAATCTTGGAGAAGCTATGCCTCAGTTTCCTAACACCGCAAGGCAGGGTTTTGTTGGTTTTTCAAGGAGCTTGCCCAACTGAGTGAAGTATATTCACCCTGGCAGCACACAGGTGTTAGTTAATTCCATAGCCCTCTCAGATAGGTTTGCTCTCCTCCCATTTCACAGGCACTTACATGGGACCAGGAAACCATAAGTACCCTGTGCCCACTCTAACCCCCTAACAGCTCACTTTGTGATACCGTCTTCCACAAGACAAGAGCTGGAAAGAGCAATAAGAAACAGTTGAGTTTTATGGTAGGATAATCTGAAGCTATAATTAAGAAGTGTCACGGCCAATCCTAGAAATACTCACCAAGGGAAAGGGGTCCTATGTTGAAGGAGACAGACATGCCTTGTGTAACCACTGGTAATTAACAGTGTCTGTGTTGAGCAGAGAAGGAAAGCTCCATTCCCAGATGTAAAATCTGGATGCACTATTCATATGCCCCGTAATCTTGTATAGGAGGTATCTCTGCCACATTTTTAGGTCTCTGCATAAGGAAATCATGCCAGCCTTCCTGTTGAAAGGAGAGCTTAAACCATGAGTTCTGTCCTTGACATGTGTGATAAGCATCTGTTGCTAGTGTCATTCCCAGACAAGGACATGTCCTCTATTTGCTTTGGTGAATTTCACTTCGAGGTTATGAATCTGTGGTGCAGCAACATGGGATAGCAACATAAAAAGTCATCAATGTAATAAAGCCAAGCTGAGGAGCTCAGAGTAGCCTGGGAAGACCCAACAGCAGGGAAGTGTTCAACTGTCTCTCTAGACCAGTAACTGGGGAAATTAGACCATCACTTCCAATCACCCGCCAGTTGATTAGGTTTCCTTAGCTTTAAGCACTGATGCTGAGCATGAAGGCTCTGGAACTGTAGGCTGCTCTACACATCACATAAAAGTAGGAAGTGGCCCAGGAGAGATTCCAGTCAACTCCCAACACCCCAGAGGTTATGCTGCTCCCATGCCCACTTTGTCCTTGTTCTGACAAAGCAGGAAGCTTCCTTACTTATCAGTTATATTGTGTGGTGCAAGACTTGTTCCGAGAACATTCACTGGTAGGATACCAGGAAACATTACACACTCTGTGATTACAAGGAGGAAGCTCTTAGGTAGACCTACAGTGGTTGGCAGGAGGGGAAACAGCCAGTACTCCCTGATGCTATGAGTAAGTTCTAATGACCAGGAGCTCAGAAGAGTCCTATGCATTTTCAATTAACAAGAATGTCAACAAGGTAGAGTTGTCAGAATAAGACCCCATCCTGGCTTCAGGATCATCTCTATTTATTTTACAACTCTCTCATATGGAGACTAGCCCTTGGGAATGTTTAATATAAAGCACGCTTATTGCTGGGTGTGTTGTTGTCCAGCACCTATAATCCCAGACTGGCAGAGCTGAAGCAAGAGAATCAGGCATCTAAGGCCGTACTCTGCTACAAGGCAAGTTCAAGGTCAGCTTGGGCTACATGTGACCCAAATGTACAAAACAAATGTGCTCAGAAAAACTTTTCATGTTCTTGTTGTTGCAAAGTAGTGTTTACTTAAAGGCAAGGACTAAGACAGTGGATAGAAAGAAAAACTATTACATTCTTAGTTCAAGGCCAGCCTGGTCCACAGAGAAAGATCCAGGACAGGCACCAAAACTACACAGAGAAACCCTGTCTCAACAAAACAAAACAAAACAAACAAACAAAACAGATAATGGAATTGTACAAATATGTTTGTCATTGTCTGGCACATATTTGATTCACTCAGCAAATGTTTTGATGTTCTTCACTGTGCTAACAAGTCAGCTAAAGGCAGATGATGCAGATTTCAAAAAAACATACAAACCCATTATAAAACAACAACAATAAAACCCAAAACCTAACAAACGTGCTTCACGCTGTGAAGTAAAGTAAGTACAGTGAGTGAGCAACAAAGGCTGGGAGGTTGCCAGCTGCCATGGAAGAAGGGAGACTTCCCATCAGGGAGCTCTCCCCAGCTGTGCTGACAGAAAGTGCATCTCTAAAAGCTTAAAAGGTAGAGCCTGGGGAGATGGTTCTGTGGCTAATGTGCCTGCTGAGCATGAGTTCAGATCCTTGGCACACAAACAAAGCCAGGATCAGTAGCATGTGCCTGTAATCACAGCATCTGAAGGGGCAGAGGGAGGGGAAACCTTGAAACCAACTGGCCAGCAGACCCTTACTATGCCCATGCATACACACAGGTGTGTGCTGGTACCCAGACATGTTGCATTGTTTTCTCGGTGATATGGCCCTCTTCATCATAATCACATAACTCCATCTAAACAGTCCACCGGTCTCTGCTGCAGAAGGTTTGGCATGGAAGCAGCAGGGACCTTCCATCATGTGCCCCATGCTTACCTACTTGCTACAAACTGTTCCCGCTGGAACAGAGCATCTCCTGCATCTCCTTCTGCATTGACAACAGGATGTCAACACCCACCCTTGGGGTGTGAGAGAAGTCAGAGTGGCTTTTCAGAGCTGTCATTCTTCGGCACAAAGATTCACCTGCCAGATGATAGGTTGCAGTAACTCCTGCTAATTTGACAGCATTCACTAGAGACCCGGGAAGAAGGACTGCTATGTCGTCTAGACCAAAATCCCATCAGTAGGCTTAGCAGTCAGGACTCCAGTCCTCTGAGCCCTGTGTTCTCTGTGGCTCCCCTGCTAGCAAAGACGAAAGGGCAGAGATAATTTATTTTTAATCCTCTGTCTACTTCCAGCCCTGCCTCTAACAGTCTAATGGTTTACATTGTATTTGTGAGAAGCTGAAAAAGTGAAAAGGCATGGGCCACTTAGGGAAATATGAGGCTGGTTATATTTGATTTTGCACACACCACAGTATGCATTTGAACTCAGACAAGGAAATGAGCTTTGAGAGCAGAGGGCCCTGACAGTGCACCAGCCAATCTCAGAACACAGTTG
>CABHPP010139774.1:0-33393 GCA_902168425.1 Peromyscus attwateri | reverse complement strand
TCTGGTTTTATGTTGAGGTCTTTGATCTACTTGGACTTGAGTTTTCTGCAAGGTGATAGATATGGATATATTTGCATTCTTCTACTTGCCAGCATCCAGTTAGACCAGCACCATTTGTTGAACATGCTTTCTATTTTTTTCACTGTATAATTTTGACTTCTTGTCAAAAATAAGGTGTTCATAGTGTGTGGATTTACATGTGGGTCTTCCATTTAATTTCATTGATCAACTTGTCTTTTGCCAATACCATGTGGTTTGTCTATGTTCTTCATTTTCTCAAAGAATCCACTTTTTTAATTGATTCTTTGTATTATTGTATTTGATTCAATTTTATTGATTTTTAGCCCTCTGTTTGATTATTTCTTGCCTTCTACCATTCTTGGATATGTGGTAGTATTGTGTTCCCCAAAATATTGTGTATGCTAATAAACTTATCTGCGGTCAGAGAACAGGACAGCCACAATATTAAACATGAGGATAGGCAGTGGTTGCACACCCCTTTAATCCTAGCATTTCAGAGACAGAAATCCCTCTGGATCTCTGTGAGTTCAAGGCCACATTGGAAATGGCCAGGCATGGTGACTCATCACCCCTTTAATCCCAGAAAGCAAGCCTTTAATCCCAGGGAGTGGTGGTAGAAAGCAGAAAGGTATATAAGTTGTGAGGACCAGAAACTAGAAGCATTTGACTAGTTAAGCATTTGGCTGGTTAAGCTTTCAGGCTTTGGAGCACAGCTCAGCTGAGAGCCATTCGGGTATGAGGACACAGAGGCTTCCAGTCTGAGGAAACAAGATCAGCTGAGAAGTTGGCCAGGTGAGGTTAGCTGTGGCTTGTTCTGTATCTCTGACCTTCCAGCATTTACCCCAATACCTGGCTCCAGATTTGTTTTTATTAATAAGAACTTTTAAGATTCCTGCTACAGGGTGTGTTTGCTTCTTTTTGTTCTAGAGATTTCTGATGTGCTATTAAGTTGCTAGTATGGGATCTTTCCAATTTCTTTATGAAGGCTCTTAGTGCTATAAACTTTTATCTTAGCACTGCTTTCATTGTGTCCCATAAATTTGGATATATTAATTTTCATTAAATTCCAGGAAGTATTTAAGTTCTTTCTTTATTTCTGCCTTGACCTAGTAGTTATTCTGTAGAGAGTAGTTCCATTTCCATGAGTTTCTAAGTTTCTGTTGTTTCTGTTGTTGAAATCTAGCTTTAAAATTTGGTGGTCTGATAAGATACAGGGGGTTATCTTGTATCTGTTGAGACTTGCTTTGTGGCTGAGTATATGGTCAGTTTTGTAGCATGTTTCCAGCAGTGCTGAAAAGAGATATATTCTTTTGTGTATGGGTGAAATGTTCTATAGATATTGCTTAGATCCATTTGAGTCATAATATCTGGTAACTCCACTATTTCTTTGTTTAGTTTCTGCCTTGATGACCTGCCCATTGGTGAGAGTGGTGCTTGAAGTCTCCCACTATTAATATATGGGGTTTAATGTGTGATTTAAACTTTAGTAATGTTTCTTTTACAAATTCATGTCCTTGTGTTTGGTGCAGAGATGTTCAAAAATGAGACTTCATCTTGGTGGATTTTTCCTTTGATGAGTATGAAGTATCTTTCCCCATTTCTTTTGATGAATTTTGGTTGCAAGTCTAGTTTATCAAATATTAGAAGGGATACATCAGCGTGTTTCTTTGGCCCATTTGCTTGGAAAATCTTTTTCTAGCCCTTTACTTGAGGTAATGTCTATCTTCGATGCTGAGGTGTATTTCATGTATGCAGCAAAAGGATGGATTCTATTTTTGCATCTATTCTGTTAGACTGTATCTTTTTGTTGTGGAATTGAGTTAATTGACATTGAGAGATATTAATGACCATGATTGTTAATTCCTGTTATTTTATTGTTGTTGTTAGTGTGTCGGGGTGTGTGTCTAGATGTGTACACTTGCTATGTTTCTTTTGGTTTTGCTGATGTGAAATTATGTATTAACTGTTTTTTTTTCCTTGAGTGTAGTTAATTTCCTTTGGTTGTAGTTTTCCTTCTAGTATCTTCTCTAGGGTTGGCTATGTGGATAGATATTATTTAAATTTGACTTTGTCATGAATATCGTGTTTTTTCCATCTATGGTGATTGAAAGTTTTGCCCTGTATAGCAGTCTCAGGTGGCATCTCTGGTCTCTTAGAGTCTGAAAGACTTCTGTCCAGGCTTTTGACTTTTAGAGTCTCTATTGAGAAATCATGTGTAATTCTAATATGTCTGCCATTGTGTGTTACTTGACCTTTCTCCTGTGCAGCTTTTGATATTCTTCCTTTGTTATGTACATTTAGCATTATGATCATTATGTGGCAGAGGGAATATTCTTTTCTGCTCCAAATCTATTTGCTATTCTGTAAGCTTCTTGTACTTTTACAGGCTTCTCTTTCTTTAATTTGGGGGAACTTTTCTTCTATGATATTGTTGAAAATATTTTCTGAATCTTTGAGCTGGACATGTTTTCCTTCTTCTATTCTTATTGTTTTTGGGCTTGGTCTTTTCACAGTGTCCCAGAATTCCCAGATATTTGGTGTTAGGAACTTTTAGATTTAACATTATCATTGACTAATGTATCAGTTTCTTCAATTGTATCTTTTATATCTGAGATTCTTCCTTCCATTCTGTTGGTGATGCTTGTGACTGTAGTTCCTGTTTGCTTACCTAGGTTTTCCATCTCCAGGATCAACTCAGTTTGTTTTCTTTATTGATTCTATTTACATTTTCAGATCTTGATGAGTTTTATTCACTTCATTCATCTCCTTGCTTGTGTTTTCCTGGATTTCTTTAAGGGATTCATTCATTTCCTCCTTAAAGACCTCTACCATCTTCTTTAAGTTTATTTAAAGTCATTTTCTTGTGTTTCAGCTGTGCTGGAATATCCATGGCTTGCTGTATTAGGATAGCTGGGCTCTGGTGGTGCCATATGGCCCTGGCTGTTGTGTTCTTAGACTGGCCTCTAAGCATCTGCGTTTTGTGTTATTATAGGTGTAGGTGTCAATTTCAGAGTTTATCTTGTTGGAGAGAAATTTTGGAAAATCCCCACCACCACCACCAGGTTTCTGTTTCCTCTCTTGTCCTCTGTCCTGAGTGTCCTGTTTTTCTGGTGATCAGCAAATCTTTAGGTCCAATAGAGTGTCTCAACTGGAGCTTTGGTGGCCTGTGTGACCTCTGAGGTTCTGAGTACTGGCTTAGGCTCTGTGGCTCCTTGTACCTGCTTGGATACTGGCAGAGCAGAAATATTCTCCTGGAGTTGTGGGCTTAGATATGGAGTCTGCGGGAGGGGGTGCTGTTGGGTACTGCTGGTTGGTGGAGAGAGTCTAATGTGGGGTTCCAGCACTGGCTTGGTCTCTGGGAGAGCAGAATTATTTTGTAAAATGCTATTTCTGAGTAAAGTATTTTAACTCAAAATCATCCTTTCTCTTGCCTTATATTTAATATAATAATGGTCATAGAAATGTAATTGTTTTTCTTTGTTTTTGTTTTTTGTTTTTTTAAAGACAGGGTTTCTCTGTGTAGTCCTGGTGATCCTGGAACTTGCTTTATAGACCAGGCTGGCCTTAGATTTAGAAATCAGCCTGCCTCTTCTTCCTGGGTGCTATGATTAAAGGTGTATGCCACCACGTCAGATGATATCATTCTTAATCTATTCGTGGAAAAGTTTAAAATGCTATATTTATATTGTGACAGAAATATTTAGAAAAAGAAATGTTAATTCTTGTCTTAATATCTCAAGAAACTTTTCTGGAGCCTGATGGAATAGCTCAGTGCTTAGCAGTGGTTGTTATGCAAGAATGAGGACCTGAGTTTGAATCCCAGGATCTGCTTAAAAAGTCAGCATGGTTGGACTTGTTTATAATCCCAGAATTAGGAGCAGAGACTGGCAGATTCTGGGAGCTTATGTGTAGGCATCCTAAGAAAAATGGTGAGATTTAAGTTCTGTAAATGATTTTGTCTAAAGACAATAAGTAGGATACCAAGAGAGAAAAACCTTCAACTTCCTGTTCTGGAATGTGTGCACATATGCACACACACACACACACACACACACACACACACACACACACACCCCACAAGCATCTCTGCCTATTTGTGCATAATTACTCTTTTATTTGAACTACATCATACATAGTTGTTAATGAGTATTACTTCATACTTCAGATTAAATCTCATAAGAAGGACACCTGGATTTCTAATATCCATAACTTTTCTTCATGTTATTCTGTTTTATTGCAGTTAGTTGCTTTCTATTAAATCCCTCTGTTTTCTTTCCTTTTTATCTGTATTCTTCAGATTTAACACTATTTACTGCATTTGTTGCATGCAATTTGTAGGCTGTGTGGCAATCATGAGTGACATCCTTATAATTTTTACTTTTTTATTTAACCAGGGCTTACATGTGAAAACTGCATTGTTTATGCTTCCTTCTCCTGCCACAACTTATAAATTCATCTGGCAGTTATAATAGTTTCTGCATAGAAGAATGGCTTTCTATGTACAGAACTGTGAATAATGACTGCAAGCAAGTGCTATTCTGTCTCCTTTTAATATCTATAATTAACAAGTGCCACCAGAAGAGTACAAACAAAAGGGTTAATCCTTGTTTTATCGGATTTGGATTTGAAAGCAATATCACTAAAATTTAGCATTACTTTTGAAGCTTCTTAGATGTCCGTATACATATTTAACAAGCTTGAGGGACTGTGTGCCCATTTTTCTTTAGAAACAATCTTTCGGTCAAAAATGACAACATAATTTTCCTTCATTTTCTGTTGTGTCAGTTTCTTTAATTTATAAATATGTTTGAATATATGTACAAATACTCTGTTTTTAAAACTTCTAGTTAATGGTATTTAACGTCTTAAACTACATTTATTGATGAGGTGTCATAATACCAGAGATGCCCAAATAAAAAGCAACTTCTCTGAGCTCAGTTGCATCCTAGACATCCAAGATTGTCTCTCTTCAATGATTGTGACCTTTTTCACAGGATCCAAGCTTTCTTCTATTCTTTCTGAAGATGAACAGTTGCCTGGTCCTGTGAGCATATCACAGATAAATGGTTTTTGAGTGTGCAGAAAGAAGTTTTGCATTCATGGCCAGCTGCCAGTGTGAATATTCATGAACTCACTCAGAGCAACACAAAAATAGTTGATGAAGGACAATGGGAAGCTCATCAACCAAGAGCTTGGGGCCAGCACTTACTGGACTCCATCAGTCTCCATGAAACCACAGAACCAACTGATTTTTGTTAAGATGAACACATGATCCTTATTATTAGTAGTATGACTAAGGAAGTCTTGAAGGCTTTGCTTTCAAGGCAGTCACATCTTGTAACAATAGGGAGACATAGCCCAAACCAATCTTAGAAGTTCCCTCCTTAGGGTTTTCCACTAAGATAAAGCCTTAATTGTGTATAAAAGGAATTTAAGAGTAATCCAGATTCACTTTAATATTTTTTTAAAAAGTAATTAATGATCGAACTTATTGCAAATAATTAGGGCCTTCTGTATTTCTTGTTGTCTTATTCAAAGTTCAGTAACAAATTTTAATAGTGTAATATAACATTCTAATAACAATACCAATAATATTGAAATTGTTCAATAAACCATTATTTTATTGAACTGTTAATAATTTAACAAGCATAAGTATAATACACCTCAAGGTCTTCCTTTCATCATATATTGCACTAAGTCTTTCTTTTTACATATGTATGTGTGTATTGTGCATGTCTATATGCATTCTCACACATGTATGAGTGCATATTTCAGTGTAGGTGCATGCACTTGATGTGTATGTGTGGATACCTGAGACTGGCATCAGCTGTATTTATAGATTATTCTCCATCTTATTCATTGAGTTGGAGTCTCTCACTTAAACCCAGGGCTTGTTAGTTTGTCAAGTCTAGACAGTTGGCTGCTGTCTCTGTTTGGGATGCTGGAATTGTAGGCCATACTCAGCTGACATTTATATGGGTGCTCAGAATTTGAATTCAGGTCTCAATGGTTGCTTGGCAAGCACAATATCTACTGAGTCGTCTCTACAATTCAGAATTCTGTGATTTATGCTGAAGTTTATCTTTTTATTTTAAATTTTAGAAAATTCAACTTTACTTTTGGGAAAATGACTTCTACATGACTACAAGCCTTGTAGAAGAGAATGGTAACTACTGGTGAAATTATTAAGGCCACTCCACGTAGTTAAAAGGGAGGTTTATTTTGTAGGATAACTTACAAGTGAAGGGATATGTAACAAGGTCTGGGAAAAGTGTGGCACAGTCCGGCAGTGTTCTCTGGAGAACTCTGCTCAGTCTACCTCCAGCGTCAAGGGTCCAGGAACCAAGAGAGCAGGTGCATCCGGATCTCGGTTCTTCAGGGTCCTCTCTTGACCCCGCCTTGCAGGTGTGACAGTTACCAAAGCCTCAATGGGGGTTGGAACTTACAGATCAAAGCTGGAATGGCTACCCACTACAGGTAACACTTTGGAATCCGTTCTCTTGATCCATCTTTATATTGGTACTGTGGACTAAGATCGGGTTGCTCAATTTGTGGGGTGAGTTCCTTCACCTATTGAGCCATCACTTTTTCTCCACTCTAGGTTTCAGTGTTCATTTGTTTAGAACAATTTGGTATTAAAAATAAAAATTTCCTTTTGTTTACACACAATTGTTTTAGCTATTGAAGAAAACATTTACTTTTCCTAAGTAATATGTCTTTAAACTTTGAGAAGACTTTTTTTTTTCATTTGCTAACTTTATTCACTAACTCTTTTCTCTTGTTCTCTCAGCCAGAATAAACTGTTTCTGGAGAATCACGTCATTTTCTTGATTCCCCCATTGTTCCTGTTATTAGATTATAGAAAGTTGATGGCATGCTCATAATAAAAATATAACTCTAGGCTCTGCTTCATAAATTCTCTTGATTTTTCCACTTTCTTCTTGCTTCTCATCCTGCTTACCCACGATATCCTTTGTAGTCACTCCTGAGTGACTTTGGTACTAATTTGAAATTATTTCACATTTTTCTTGTGCAGGCTGGGATAGGTAGGCATGCATCTCTTCACTTGTAGCCATTGTCTTCTAGTCAATATAAGGTTGTTCTTAACATCTGGCACTTGCGGTTTCTTCTGGGAGGTTGTGTCAGCCTCACTGCCATTCCTTCATTGATACACTTTTTTCTTTAACCTCTGAAATCTTTCATTTGCACTTTATCCTTGGTATTCTATGACACTGCATAATATTCTTAGTTGTCTATATATGTTTATTCATGCCCCTTTATAACTGCATATCTCCCTTTCTGCAAGCTAGAAAATGTTTGCTACTCATTTTTCCTTAACTATTTAATCTCTGCATTGTGTTTTAATGTCACCTTTGTTATTTTTAAACTCTCTTTTCCTCCTCCATCCCCTCATCTTAAAGCATACACTTTGGCTTTTGTATTATCAACTTCATCTTCCCAGTTTTTCTTGTACTTCATGATCATCAATTTTATGTAGTTTCTAACTGAAATTCTACCTGGAAGAAGTTTGAAGCACAATTATTGTAAAGTCCCTTATACATCCGCTGAAAGTTTTGTTCTCTAACGTACTGACATTTTTCTGTTTTCGTGGTATTAGTTTTTTATCTGTGCTTTGAAAGACATTAGCAAGTGGATTTGAATGAAAAATACTTCTTGATGATTTTTTTAAAGAATTAATATGTTCCACATTTTGAGAATTTCATACATGAATACCATATTTACATCATTTACACCCTTTGGTCTCTACTCCTTTGCAAATCAAGAATTTTTAAATTTCTATTGTTCTATATACACACATGTGTATATGAAAACATACACACACATGCACAAATGCACCTACTGAGTCCATTTAGTGTTGTTGCTCATGTGTATATATGTTTAAAGATGACCACTTGTTATTAGATTAAACTATTAGAGAACTAGTACATGAGGAAGACTGATTCTCTATTTTTCGGTGTTCTTTAGTTGTCTGTAGCTCAAGTTTATAATATGTGTATGTGTGTATGTATATGTATATATGTGTATATGTATTTACACATATATGTATGTACCTGAAATGGAGTTGTGGCACATGAAGTGATAATGTTCCCCTCAATAACATATAATATCTAACAAAATATCTAGTGTCAGGCATTGGAGCCCTTCCTTTAAGTTATTGGTTAGAGGAGTCTAAGGGAATTCTAAACCAATATAAGCTATTGTGGTTGCCCTTGGTTGACTCCAGGAACTTGAAGGTAAGACAATATGGTTAAAGATACCATACACATGGTACATAAGACTTGAAGGAATCAAGCTGGAATTGACCTAGAAGCCTCTAACCTTGAAGAGTAGTATTCACTGTATCAGAAGGCATAGTGCAAGTCACCAAGGGAGAAATCTATAGTCCTACCCATCTGTAAAGCCTGTGGACCACATGGACCCTAGCAGAGGAGCTCTCTGTGCTTGTTTTCCTCAATTTAGCTGCATTCAGTAACAGTTGCATTCAATATTCTCTGGTTTTGTAAAACTTGTTTTCTGACCACATATTCAAAATTTCATGTTTTTATACTGTGTCCTTTGACCTTTTCATGCCAAATCACAGAAATGTACATAATTTCTATATAATACTAATTCAATCAGTTATGCAGCTCTCTACTTGATGATAATATTTTGCTTTGACAGAAAGAAATAGGTCCATGAAATGATCCATATGTTTTTTTAAAAGACTATTGGGGATTGAATCCAGGGCCATGTGAGTGCCTTATCATCACTCTGCATCTGATTTCTGTCCCCAGACATTAATATGTTTTTAAATATTATCACTATAATCCAACCAAAACTGGTCTATGCTTAGAATAAATACACAAGGAGAGATTAAGGACAGCCTTGACCACAGGTGTATTCTTACTTTAATGTTAAGGCATGTTTTGTTTATTTTTGAAATTGAAGCTTAATCTCAAAATTTCTTCCTTCCATTTCCTTACTCCAAACTCTCCCCATTTTCCTCCAAATTTTAATTGTAGTAAAATTTTAAATAAAATATAAGAATGGGGTATACATTTCAGAAAAGCAGCTTAGTAAACAGTTATTTTGCCTTTAATAATTAGAAACAACTTGTATCATAATCACCCACCTGTTTCTTTTTGAATAGTAGATTTATTTCTAGGACAATGCAAATCTGTTTCATTAGTATCTGAGTAATGTTATGACTATATCTGAAAGATCTTTTTCATTCTAAAATTATTTTCTTCTAAAATATACTGTTACTAATTTTTTTGAGATTGTTTTAATAAATTTCAATTAATAACTAAATATTTCTAACAATTAAGCTAAATTTTTCTACTGATTTTTTTATGTCTAATGAGTTCCTGCAAACATAATGTCAGTTTGTTTTTTAATATTGGTTATCAGGTACTCAGATTAATAATTAGATTAGTACTAGTGCTGTTATTTTATCATCTAACACATCAACATTTGCCCATTTTATTCCAATGCTTTATTTATATTTTATATCTGTCATTATTATAACAACATCAAATAGTATTGCAAATGTTTCTATAAATAAAGAATGTTTAATTTGTTTTGCTCTTTTACTAGCATATTTGTGCAGAAGAAGAGAAAGTGTCTCTGTTGTGTACTGTGTGTGTGTGTGTGTGTGTGTGTGTGTGTGTGTGTGTGTGTTTCCAGATATGTAAGTGGGGGCAGATAGAGGTATATGAAATTGGTATTGAAAAGTACAGGATAGGCTAGAGAGATTGCTCAGAGATTAACCAAATTGGCTGCTCTTCCAGAGGACCTGGGTTCAGTTTTCAGAACCCTATGAATGCTCAAATTGCCTGTAACATCAGTTTCAAGACATCTGACACCCTATTCTGGCCTCCCCTGGCATTGTATGAATGTGGTACATAGACATACATGCTGGCATAGCAACAATTCACATACAATAAAAACAAACAAATCTTAGAAAAGTACATTAAATAATTCAATAATTACCCATGATACTTACACTGATATATTTCCTATTCCCTGGAATCTATATATACTACTCTCTCTTCATCTTGCAGAGATATTTCCTGCTGTAATTTGGTTAACTGTTTCTCCCAAATTTTTGTGATCCTAATACATATGTATAGTGGCAATTAATGAGGCAATTCTGTAGTACCAGCATCCAGCCTCCAGGATCACCAGGTAGCCAAGAGAATGAGCACTTATGCATTTCAGGTCTTAAGGGGTCCCTGTCTCAGCCATGCCTCAGGTTGGGGCAAGTACCTAGCAGTTACCTGCTACCTACTAGGGGTGGTGCTTCAGGGGTGAAGCATTGACAACCACCCCTACATCTCTCTCTTTTCTGTAAGGAAGAAATTCGTAACCTCACAGAAAACTATATAAAATAGGAATAATCATCAAGGGGAAATAAAGGGTAATGATATAAACAAATGGAACTACAAACAACAGGAGCAACATCAAACAAGAGGCACATGCTTAAATCCAGAGAAGTCTGGAGCACAGGTAAATGGCATATTACAGAGATCATTTCAAAAGTTGTCCTATCCTGAAGAACCTGAATACTTAATATGTTCCAGCTAAGATACAAGAAGATTGTAAAGACTTCAGTCCCATCAAAGACCTGAGAAGGAATATAATAATACTTGAGAAATGGAAGAAGGATGCCAGCAAATTTCAGGAGTCTTGTGAGAGTAGACAGAGTCAGCTGGCAGCCTGGACAGTCACTTAAAGCTTCTTAGCATTGTTGATGCATTCAGATTAGCTACAGGAATAGAGCATCTGACAGATCATTCTCAAAACCAGATATTTTGAAAGACTATCTTATCCTGTCTTTGCAGAGTTCAGTAGTCACTTTTCCTTGTGTCCCGCTCATACAGAAGGGACAGTATTTGTACTGTCAGCAGTCAAGGCAAGAGCAGTTCTTTGTCCAGTAGGCTATTTTGTACCCAGAAGAAGACAGACTTCCAAATGGAAATGTCTTAGAAGCTCAACATTCTCTCAGGATCAAAGCTGTGTTGCCAGATTCTAATAGGTGTGTAATCAGAGAGTCAGCCTTTTCAGAACTCATAGGAGTTGCCCATTGAAATCCTGAGCAGGTGTCAATGGTATGCTGTACATATTTTAATCTTCCAAATTATGTGAAATAAAACATATCCATCAGCTAAATTTTATTTCGTTATATACCTTTTGGATTGCTTCCTGCGGGTAATACATATACAAGTATGACCTTTTCTTACAATTTCCTTGGCTTGTTGCTAAGTGATGGAGAAATCCTTCTTCAACCCTTTGTTATTTATATGGTGTTTCTTATGAAATTCTGAGGCTTCTAGCACATTGCCTATTATTAACTGATCAGTCTCATCATTATCTCATGCTAGAGGTCTGGGCAGACCCATATGGGATCTGATGTTACCTATTTGTGATGATTTGCTGCAGTTGTATAAATTGGGTGCCAGATATGGTGGCAATTAATGAGGTAATTCTGCGTAGTTTATCTGATAGTCCAATGGGGTTTATTTTGAGTTAACTTATAACAAGCAAAGCGAGTTGGTTACAGGATCCAGGAGAGGTAAGGCCTGGTCCAATACAGTTCTCTGGAGAACTCTGACTTGGTCCATAGTACCAGCATCCAACCTCCAGAATCATTAAGTAGCCGAGAGAGTGAGCACTTATGCTTTTCAGGTCTTAAAGGGTCCCTGTCTTGGCCACGCCCTGGGCAGGGACAGGTACCTAGCAGTTACCTGCTGCCTACTAGGGGCAGTGCCTCAGGGGTGAAGCACAGACAACCACCCCTATACATTTGGATACTTCTAAGTCATATATTCTACTATGTTGTTTTGTAAAAAATGTGTTGTTTTATTTGTATACTATGTGTTTTTATGGTTTATTACATAAAATATATTATACAGGGGCCACCCTTCATACACAGAGTGTGGTTCCTTTTGCTCTCAATTTTATAAAAAATTCTGTTGTGAGAATTTGCCATGTTGTGTGGATGAAGCTGAATTTATGATTTTTGTATTACTGTTAAGCTTACAGTGCTTTAGTTAATTTTCTATTCCATATCCCTATATAGTTATGTGAAATTTATTATGGGTTCTATTATATAACCTTGAATATTTTAGAATAGTCTCATGACATTTTCGAATAGTGCATTGGTTGTGTCTCCTACTGATTCCACAACCAGTAATACCACGTTGATAGCTAGAAAAATCTGTGATGTCTTTCCACTAAATAAATAATGTAAACCATTCCAGGCACACCACAGAAAACTGATAATGCTCTTTTGTTTGGTTTTGTTTTTGTTTTGTTTTGTTTTTCAAGACAGGGTTTCTCTGTGTAGCTTTGCACCTTTCCTGGATCTCGCTCTGTAGAGTAGGCTGGCCTCGAAATCACAGAGATCCACCTGCCTCTGCCTCCCAAGTGCTGGGATTCAAGGTGTGTGCCACCATCGCCCGGCCTGATATTGCTCTTTTAACAGCACTTAGCAGAAACCTCATACCCATCAGTAAAGCTGCTATTTCTTGGAGTGGGGGTGAGGGATTGTCTTCACTTTAACTAATCCTCACCCATGGCTGTGAATATAAGTAAAATAATTTGTGGCACATAAATCAGTTTCTGAAAATTCCCTGACATTTGATATCTTCAACAACATATGGAGCATCCGTTTTATTTTTTTGTTACATGTTCACAGATTTTCACATCTCTGTATAGAGTTGAAGTGGCATCTTTTCACATCTGTTTGCTCCACATTAAGGTTCACTCTTCCATGAAAGGGCTTTCTTTGAGAAGATATTTATACATTCTGTGATGTTCCTACTTCTTGGTCTATCATTTGCCAATAATGTTTTCCACTGTGTGGATTTTTTGTCCGCATTTAATAATTGACTTTGTTGAAAATAGAGTTTAATTATAATATAGTCAAATTCATCAAGCTCCCTTTCATGTTTCACTTTAACGTTCTTGTTTAAGAGAGGCAGAGAACAACTGATCTTAGGGTGTCCATCTCCAATTGATACATCTGCAACACAACCTGTACAATTAACATTCAAGAGATATCATGGGGAAAGGTAGCTGAAAGACCATCAGAACCAGAGGATCAACGAATCTGCTACAAGAGTGTATCTTCTGTAAATGTCTGGGAGTTGCACCCACTATTTCCTAATAATGTGAAAACTTATTTGAGACTTTCACAATGACAACACCAACTGACATCCAGTCATATATTTAGGGAAATTTCAAAAGACTCACCCCTACTTGAAGAGCTATATGGAAATAATAGCTACTAAGAGACAGAGACCTAATCTTCTCAAGGTATGAGCCCCTTGATAGGCAATCTAACCCCATGTGGTCAGCCTTAAACTCATGCGCGCGCACACACACACACACACACACACACACACACACACGTAAATATGAGAAGAATTGAATTGACTCAACAGGATAGGATAGGCTATGTTTCTGTGTGTAGTTGTCAGAAAGAAAAAGAGAGACAGGAGGAGGAGGGAGAAGGGTAGGGAGAAGGGAAGGCAAGGAAAAGGGAGAGGGAGAGAGAGGATTACAATAGTAATTTTAATTTTAGAAGTCATGAATTTGAAGGATTAACATAGGAGGACTTGGATAGGGAGAATGTGAGTTAGAAATGATGTAAACACAGTACTCATGAATGAAATTCTTATGAAAATAAATGTTAAATAAAGCTCTTAAAATAGGAAAATACGTGACAATTGTCACTAGATTTCTAAAATTGCTTTATATGTTAAGCATATAACAAATATGATAACTATTTTTTACATAATGTACAGAAGGCTTATTGCTTCAGCCAATGTATTCATATATATCTCAAATTTTGTCACAGTTTTTTTTTCTTACATAGTTACTCTTTACCTTATTGGATTAAAATATATACATTACATATGATATATATCTGACTGCTGATCCTTTGATAATGGATGTTTTGTTTGCTGTAACATAATGATTTGTTATATTGTTACTTAAATCTTGTTAATCTATCCACTTCTGGAGATCATTTAATCAATTCTTGAGCTTCTTTGGGTTATATAAATTCTATGTTTTCATCAAGTTCCATAAAAATAAATCATATCAGAATCAGATTGACATGTTTACAGTTATTGGGGGAAAATATTAGTTTGGCAACACTTAGATTTCTTAGCTGAAAAAATATTGTTTTACAATGTCTTTAATGTGGTTTCGACTACACCATGAAAGTCATGGTATCTCCTGAAGAAAATCCTCAACATTTGGTATCACTGTTACACATAGAACAGTTGATTTTTTTCTTGTGGATGTAGCTATTTGCTGTTAAGTTCAAAACACATCAGACATAAACAGAAAGAACAATGATTTGCATATAACTTCATTGTGGAATACAAACATTGAAAATTAAAGTCTCCTAGTACTAATATTGGATGCTGAAATGCATGTGTTGACCAGAGACATAATCTTATTTCCTATGACTGATTGTAAGAACTGGATAATAATTAGTTTCCATACATATATCTACTCACAAAAACAATAGACCACCCGAAAACCACCTTTTATGCCAAAATTATAAACTTTCAAACACTCCCTAATGGTCTCTAAAACTTATAAATAAATTAAAACTTAAACATCAGTACAGTTTTCAAAACATCATACAGCTACAAATGTCAGTTATGTTTGATTTACTGGATGATATGGGCATAAATATGGTGAGAAAGAAACACAGTTATTTCTGTTGTGTAACAAAATACATTTTTCGAAATTGAAAATTCTAAATATATTGAAAGAAGTGAAAGAATTTTAATTGCTGTGCAATAAATATGTGAAAGATGAAATTATTTACCATAATCCATAATGAATGTGCTTGCAGTATCATCTTATATAGTACATAACATTTCCTACGTTGCTTGGATAAAATACTATTATTCTGTACTGTGGAGGTCCTACAGTTTTGAACCTGTAGTTGTCTCAGTGAGGGCTCATTATCCATAGTGTAGTAGAAGCCAGAGGCCTGGAAGCACACCAAGGAACACTTAGAAGTAAAGATGTATGAACTAAAGGGTACACTGTATGACTCATGGGCCATGCTACAACTTCTACACTGAGAATTTATTTTGTTTGTTTGTTTGTTTGGCTGGTTGGTTTTTGCTTTTTCTTTTAAATTTTGTTTTGCTTTTGGAAGGAGGTTGCAGGGGCAGAGGGTGGATATGGGGGGGGGGCAGGGAGATGAGTGGGATCAGGATGCATGATGTGAAATGCACAAAAAAAATAAAAATTTAAAAAATATTATTATTCTATATTTTAGGAGAGAAATAAGTCAAGGTAGATACTAATCACATTTTGAAATGATTTGCACTACGATGGAGAGATGGCTCAGTGGTTAAGAGCACTTGCTACTATGGCAGAAGACCTTAGTTTAGCAACCAGAACCCACATCAAGCATCTTACAAGTACCTGTAGCTATGGTTCCAGAGGACCTGGAACCTTCTTCTGCTCTCTTCTGGTACATCCTACACATGATGTACATATGGACACATAGGAACACAGAGATACATATAAAAATAATGTTAAAATTATTTAAATAATTAATTTAAGTTATAAACAAGAATTCAAATATACTACATGTATTTTTGTAGAGAACATTTGTTTTAAAAATCATATGTAAGAAACGTTTGTAATTGTATGTAATCTTATCTAATAATCTGTCTCTCTGGCCCCAGCACTCACATGATTCACAAGTTATGGATAGCATACATTGCTAATAAATTGAGAGTAATTTCCTCTACTGAGTAAAGGAGAGCACAAACTTTCAATTTCAAATACCACTTGTATCAGTTTATACAACTTCATCTTAAGTCTGGCTATTTAGGTGTCAACTTGACTACTTGGAAATATTTCTTGGGCTCATTTCTCCCCCAACACCTCTTTTGTACTACAAGATTTTCACAAGTTCCTTTGAAAAGGCAGTCTATACAAATATCCATCTGAGGTATAAGAGAATTACAATTGCAATGGTTTTTGAAGTCCCAAAGTAACCATTACCCTTGACTATACCCAGTTACAAATCTACCCAGTGCTGTGTCTTCAGATACTTCCATCAGTCCTCATCTGAGCAAAAACAATGGGCTCCAAAAACTGGCCTATCTGCATATACAGATTTTCCACTAGTCAAAAGATTATTTAATGCAAACAACTCACGTTATTATCAGTTCGAAGTCACTATTATATGTTTTTAAATTTTTTGCACCAAGTATATTTCAACTTTTTAAAATGAAGAATCCTAGGATTTTATCTGAATTGTGCCCAGTTCTCTGCTTACAAATACTCCATTACAAACTTGATTCCAGGCCATGTGGCCTCAAGACATATTAGGATATGTCTATATGGTTTAAAGCTTATTCCAATCTGTGCATTGTACAAAGTGCACTCAGGGCCACTGACTAAGCCAGCAGCTATTATTCTCATCCTTTCTACATTTTATCATCACCTTCCTCAGGAATCACTTTATAGAATTCTCATTTCATCATTCAGTCTAAATGTGTCTATAACCTTCTCTCTTCTTACTGTTTATTTTTTCCATATGATCCATTTCTGTTACAATTATCTAATGAGTCCTTCATATGTTTTTTTGTCTCTAATATACTCATTTAATTAATTAAAAAGAATACTAAATTATCCTTGTGAGATTTCCCTTTTTATCACTGTGTCCTGAACAACTAGGATAGTGCCTGGCATAAGTATACATACACTCAGTAAGCACTTGCTGAGTGCATTATACTATACAGTGTCATTTAAACGAATTCAAACAATTCATTTTGGTTTCATGAATCTGTTATCTGCCTAGAAAACCTTCTTCTGGGTATATCTTTCCCAAATCAATATTCTTATACTATGATTCCCCCAATAAACCATTTAAAGAATAGGAAATAAATAAGATTTCTTGTTTTAATTGTTCTAAAAAATGTACAGAAATAGGCATGAAATATGTGAACAAATTCTCAAATTATTCAAAATGTAAAAAGTAAATTAGATAAATGTAATAAAATGTTTTTCTACAATAATTGTATTGTCCCCTTATTCACATTTTTCTCCTTAAGATATAGTCATATTCCATTATATGCAAATATAAAGTTCCTAAAATTAAACAAAAATGGAACTACTCACAAATTGTGGTACTCATTCAAAGTCGTACTTCTATTTACATACATCTCCATATACTGATATTTCTCTCTCTAAAACTTTGAAGATTTTAGTGTAACTTTTAAAAATGCACCAATGAAAGCACAAAAATATATGCATTGACTTCTGTAAATTAGAGGAAGTGTTTGCTAGTAGACAGACACACATTTTGGTGGAGAGTTTTAAGATAAGTTCAAGGCTTGGGCACACTTGAGAATTACAGTAATAGTTTAGACTTGAGAGTAAATGATGTAGCTTTCTCTAAACATGGTAGAATAAGGCTCATATTTTATTTGTGTGCCAGTGTATTATCCTAAGCAAATTGACCCAAATACATAAGTAATTTTTCTCTCTAAAGTGCTCCATAATTGTCAGAGACAGATTAATTAACCTTAAAAAATATTCCCTCAGTTCACATACAATATAAGAAGTGATGTTTATTTAGGGAGAGTAATTAATTTTCTTCAGAGTCTAAAATCATTTTCCCTAAAGCAGAATCAATCTGACATTATCAAATACCACACTGTGGTTAAAGAACAATTATAAAGTAATTCACAAAATAAACCTCATTATTTTGCAGAGGTCCTCAAATTAAGTGAAAGAAAATGTGACCATATTTGACTCTGAGCCTTGCTTCCTCCAACAGCAGAACAGGAAACAAAGCAAAATCAGTGACATTTTGATACCAACAAAGTACGTTAAAGACAAATGCCCCTAACTTAAAACAAACAAACAAACAAAAAAAAATCACTGAATCAAACATAAAAAGTACCACTCGATCAAAAACCACTCTGCAAACTTAGCATTTTTTTCTGAGTACATCCTTATAGGTTTTTGTTTTGTTTTGTTTTTGTTGTTCGAGACAGGGTTTCTCTGTAGTTTTGGTGTCTCTCCGGGATCTCGCTCTGTAGACCAGGCTGGCCTCAAACTCAGAGAGATCTGCCTGGCTCTGCTCCTGAGTGCTGGGATTAAAGGCGTGAACCACCACTGCCCGGCATCCTTATAGGTTCTTAAAACTGAAATACTGAGTTAAAATGACAATATCCAGTATTATTTGGATTTAGGTCTCCTATATTCCTTTTTGTGGCAGTAATTTGTGATTCGCTCATTCATTCACTGATTTATTTTTCTTCAATAATCTATTATTTAATGTGGACTCTGGTTTCAAGAAACTGTAGATTATGTAAAGAAATAAAGTGTATCCCCAAACAGCTAAATCATGAATCTTAACAGCAGTTTGCATGTGCTACAATTTATTTACAGAAAAATAAATTGTAAGAAAAAATAACAATTCATCATATATTTATTTGTGGATGATGAATAAAATATTATTAGATTGCTTAATTTGATACATCTTCCAAATTAAATATTTTACACAATCATACTAGCCTTAAAATATGTTCCATGAGTCAGAAGAGTCTTAAAACATGAGCAAAGTGTTTTCTCTAAGAAGAGCAGCCATGTTTCTAAAGTTCTCTAGACAATGGCACCTGGCTCGTAGAATCCTCTAGTTACAATCTCAGAGATTTCAGGTCATCTTGTCTTACAAACTTATTTTAATTTTTATTCATGGATATTGTGTATGTCCATTACTGTGTATGACATGAGTGTAAAGATGCCCAGAGAGGCCAGAAGAAGGAATCAGATCCCTTTTACTGTAGTTATAGGTGGTGGTGAGGTAGCCAAAATGGGTGATGGCCCTTCAACTTAGGTTCTCCAGAAGAGCAATAAGAACTCTTAGCCACAGAGAAGTCTCTCCAGCTCCAAGGTAATCTTTCCTTTGCCAATGCTCCCGCCTATACATTGCAGTAGTAAAAGATGCTATATGGTTTATTATTAAAATATAAATGTTATTTTATGTGACATTTATTATAAAAGTATTCCTTGTCTAGTTTCTAGTGTGTCCCTTGATTTGTGAAACTCTGGCTCACCCACCTGTCTGCTGAGTCTCCTTCTAGGTTCCTCTTTGCACATTTCAAGCTGCACTGGAATGTCACTTGGGGTTTTACTGTTGCAGGATGATAGCTCAGATAATCTCCTGCCTAGGAGCACTGCACCAACTTAACTTAGATCACAGTACTGGCTAGGCACTTGGTTCTGTTTTGATTTTCTGCATCCTCTAACAGAGTTGCTTCAGGAAGTTCCTTCTTACCTAGTAAAGTGTTTCTCTGACTCTTCTCTTGCCTTGTTGTGTGCCTTTTCTCAGCAGCATGCAAGCCTTCCTGCATTCACTCCTTATTCCTTGGCAATAATACCCACATTTAGTGGCTTCCTGTAAATACATTGCATTCTATTTCCTAAGGTCGGAGGTCTGAAAGCAAGATCATTGGATACACTCAGCATGATGGCAAGCCCATTTTCCTTCTGGAGACTCTACAGCAGAGTCAACTTCTCATGTCCCTCCCAATTCTACCTCACCAGGATTCCCTGGGGACTGAATGTGTTCCTCCTTCCATGACAGCTTTTTCCATCACCAAACCCAGCAGTATGTCCTCTCTGATTCTGCTTGCTTCTGCTTCACTCCATCTGACCTGGATTCTTCCCTCTTGTAGGGAACCTGAGATGAAATTGACCCTGACAGTGCATTCCAGCGTGCTACCTCAAAATTTTAATCACAACTGGAAACTCTCCTTTACCATGCAAAGCAACAATCGTAAGTTTCAGGGTTTAAAACATGGATTGCTCTTTTGAAATGTTGCTTATTTTTATTTATGTGTGTGTGTGTGTGTGTGTGTGTGTGTGTGTGTGTGTGTGTGTGTCCTTGCCTACTTGACTGTATTTATATCATGCACATCTCTGGTGCCTATCTGAAGCCAGAAGAAAGTATGGGATCCACTGGAACTGCCTAGTTGAAAGCCTCTTGTTATGAGTGATGGGAACTAAATAACAACTTCAGCAAGTATAGCAAGTGTTCTTAACCACTAAGCAATCAATCCCTCCAGCCCAGACATGGGAAGAGGCAATTATTGAGTATAGAATACTAATATAAATGCTACATATGTGTTTGATTATTGTCCACTTTTCCCAGATGTAGTTTGGACTCTTCAACAACAGTAACTTTAACAACATCCCCATTTCTATTTATCCATCCCATAGTAAAATAGCTGTTATGAAAGGTAAATAATAGAAAAAGCAGCAAAATCCAAAGGCTTTGGATGCATCCCGGAAGCTAGCTCTTGATAGCAATAACCATGAAGCCAAATATTTAAGCAAGAAAGGGAAGAAAGTCTATTGTTTTTCTTCTGTTTGTTTAATCAGAGGGTCCATTCGTAGCTCAGATTGGATTGAAACTCACTATGTAGCACATGTTAGCCTCTAACTCACAGCAGCATCATTTCCTGTTCTCCCCAACGATCAGATTGTAGGCATAAGACACTGTACTCTGCTGAGAAAATTGTGTCCTATCAGAAAACTACTAATGACATCTAGTTACCTAGAAAAAAAGAACACATGGCAATGAAGATAAAATCAGAAACAAGCCAAAGATGCTGTCAAACCACTTTCTAATATGGGCTTAGCTGGGATTCAGTGTGCCATTGTGTCTTGCTATTATGGACTCTGATGTTGTAGTCATGTATTTTAGCAGAAAGGTAAAACCAGATTCCCCAGACTTGTCTCATGTTAAAGGCAATACAACCTCTTAAACCTCATTACCAAATACAAATTAGAAACTTTAAAAACCATTTCTCAGGGTGCTGCAGAGATGGTTCAGTAGTTAAAAGCAAGTATTGATCTCAAGAGAACCTGAGATCAAATCCCTGCACCCATATTTTGTGGCTCACAACTGCTTATAACTCATCTCTAGAGTCTAATACTTTCTTATGGACTCAGAAGACACCCAGTCATAAGACTGTATATGTACACAGACACATATGTAACTGGAAATAAAATAAATGCTGAAAAAGTCTATTACTTTGTAGCTTGAATCATAAAAGTTCTTATTAATAAAATCAAACCTGAGCCAGGTATTGGGGTGAACGCTGGAAGATCAGAGAGACAGCACAAGCCACAGCTAACTCACCTCGCTGGATCCTCAGCTGATCCTGTTTCCTTAGACTGGAAGCCTCTGAGTCCTCATCCAGAATGAATCTCAGCTGAACTGCTGCTAGAAGCCTGAAAGCTTAACCAGCCAAATGCTTCTAGTTTCTGGTCTTCACACTATATATATCTTTCTGCCTTCTACCATCAGTCCCTGGGATTAAAGGCTCACTTCGTGGGATTAAAGGCATGACTCACCATGCCTGGCTGTTTCCAATGTGGCCTTGAACTCACAGAGATCCAGAGGGATTTCTACCTCTGGAATGCTAGGATTAAAGGTGTGAGTGCCACCATTTTCTAGCCTTTGTATCTAGTGACTGTTCTGTCTCTGACCCCAGATAAGTTTATTAGGGTGCACAATATTTTGGGGAACACAATAACACCACATTACTTAGTTTTTTAAACCTATTTCTTGCAGTATCAATTTAAAAAAAATAACATTCTATCTAATCTCTCATATGGGTCTAATTTATTTAAGTATTTATGGATTCCTTCCCTAGTGTTTTCTTAAGTTTCAAATTATATGTAGTAGGGAATTAAACATAATATTAGGAATTTACCTAACTCTGTGTACCATATTTTCTCAATTTAATATGAACAATAAGTTAAAGAACACATAATTAATGTAATTAGTTTCAGCAAATTTGTTTATAGGAAAAGTAGTCAAATTCCATTAACAAGAAATTAGTTTGAGAACATTACAAGTTGAAAAATATTTTACCCCATCGTTTTTCTTTTTCTTACTAAAGCAATGCACAACTTTAAATGTCATCAGAACAAATCTCTAATTGTTTTACTTGTTTGTTCTTTACATATGATATACTAAGAGCTAGCCATTCAAAAAGTGAGCTCTCTAGAAGTCTGAGAACCTCTAATGATCTGTACGCTTCTTGTTAGCAACCTGACCCAAATGATGCAACAATACTACTGGCAAAATTCACATTTTCTTCCATGTCAGTGAGGCTGTCCATAAG
This sequence comes from Peromyscus attwateri, assembly GCA_902168425.1. NCBI lineage: Eukaryota > Metazoa > Chordata > Mammalia > Rodentia > Cricetidae > Peromyscus > Peromyscus attwateri. The sequence goes on along the minus strand of CABHPP010139774.1, from coordinate 11,173 downwards.
CCAAGCCAAAGACTTGTTTACAATGTCTTTAATGAAAGTAGCAGCTGCAAGCAATAGTAGTGACAATGTAGATGCCCTTTATATTGAAATCAAAGAAAATCAACAAATATACAAAAAGATGAAAAAGTCTAATTAAAGGTCAGTGATACTCATTGTTTTTGTAACTTAATGAATTTTTTTCATTCTTTTTGTTTGTTTGTTGTTGTTTTTTTGTTTTTTGGGGGTTTTTTGTTTTTGTTTTTTGCTTTTTTCAAAACAGGGTTTCTCTGTGTAGCTTTGTGCCTTTCCTGGAACTCACTTTGTAGACCAGGCTGGCCTCGAACTCACAGAGATTCGCCTGTCTCTGCCTCCTGAGTGCTGGGATTAAATGCATGCATCACCACCGCCCGGCGATTTTTTTTCCATTCTTAATAACATTTTATTTTAGATTTTTCCATTTTTAAAATTTATATTTCAGTAGGATTTGAGGGAACGATGTCTGGTGCCTGTGTGTCAATCTTCTTTATCCTAATCTAATAAAGATTTATTTTATTCAACTATTATTACTCCCATCATTATTTCAAATAGTTTTAGAGTTTGGACTTTCACTGTGCATTGTCAATATGGCATGGATGTTATTAATGAGGGTAATATAAATATCACTGTAGTAGAGACATTTGCAGATGCTAGAGAAATTTATATTTATGAAGCCTGAGAAGAGTATTACTCATCTCTAGAGGGTAGAGGACAGTATATTGGTCAGAATTCCACAATCCAACAGGAAAGTCCTTAAAACAAAATACTATCCAATCCAAACTACCAATATGGTACAGCCTTCAAAACCATCCTTTAAAAGAAGAATCAGACAACTAGTAAGCTGGCTCAGTGCAGAAAGGCATTTGCCACCAAGCTTGATGAGACAAGTTGGATCCCTGGAACTTACACAGTGGTAAGGAGAGAATCTGCTTTCTCAGGTCACCCTCTCAGCTCCGTATACCCATCACAGTACATGCACACTAACAAACATACACAAATGATAAAAACTAAATAAGTGCAATACAAAGAACTGGATACATAATATGCAGTGACCTGATATTTGTGTATTACTTTTCTTACAAATGTTGAGAAAAAAATGGCATAGGTTAAGAGCAAGGGTTATTTTTGCTCTATTCAAATCCAAATAGCAGTATATACTCTCTAAATTTCACATAAATACACATTAAGAAAGCCTTGCAAGTACAAATGAAATTGTTGAAAGATAGAGTCCAGTTTATGTATTCAAGTTCATGTTTTCATCTGTAAATTCCCCTTAGATATGTAGGAAAGAGTAAGGAAAAACCCCATGCAGTATGAGATGTCAGTAAGAGATACAGTCTTCAATCACAAGTCATTAACTCATTGGGGCAGAATAAAAAAATAATAAATTATCTCTGGGAAGTGGAAGGCTGAGGTAGGAGAGATGCTGCCAGCTGCCACCATGACAAGCAACATGTGAAAGATACTGGTAAGCCACAAGCCATGTGGCAACTTATAGATTAATAGAAATGGGTTAATTTAAGATATTTGAACTAGATAACAAGAAGCCTGCTGCGGCCATACAGTTTATAAGCAATATAAGTCTCTGTGTGTTTACTCAGTTGGGTCTGAACGGCTGTGGGACTGGCAGGTGAGAGAGATTTGTCTTGACCATGGGCCAGGCAGGACTGGAAAACTCTAGCTACAATTCTCCTTTAAAATCTTAAAAATCTCATAGCCACATGTTAACATCTAAAGCAGAATAGCATTGAAATTAAAATTGTCCATTAGCAAAAAGCCTATTTTAAATTTTTTTTTATTTATTTCAGTATGGTTTCTACAATGGGACATTCTTTATTCCTAACCCACCCTCCTTTGAACATGTTTCAAACAATATGCTCTCCAAATTCAAATATTTCATTTCATATGATATTCATCCCCTAGCTAATTTCATCAAAAAATGGAAGAAATTAGAAGATTTATTTTTTCATTTGCTTTTGCATTGTGTGTTTTTGCATTGCATGATTGTGTGATTCATGTGTCTTCCCTGGTTTGTGGGTAAACACATGTGTGTGGGCATTGTGGTCCTGGTTGTTGGGAGCCAAGGAATACTACAAAGTCACCATAAGCATAACAGCTTATAGCCCTGCTTCAGGGAAAGGTTTCTCTGATATGGAAATATAAGATATAGATATGATAGGATAAAAGGGTGGACTGTTGAACCTACTTTTAAAGAGCAACTTGTTTAAAATGTTTTACATTGCTATGGATTTTACTTTATTGATACAAATTTGTAGTTAATTTTGTTATACTGTATGTATATTTTTGCTCTTGTTTAAGGTATTATGTGTATACAACTCATTTAAAATTGTAATGTATCATTAAAAAATACAGATTAATAGTTAATCATCTATGATAGTCAAACTTATATTCATGTTAGTTTATTTTACTAGGTATACATAGATATATTTCAGATAGATAGGTAATCCTCAAACACTTCAAAGACCTACAGAATATGGCATTTAAAATGCTTTTAAAATTTTAGACTTTCTGGACAGTGAGACATGTCTGCTCCTAGAAGCACCAATTTACTTCAAAGAGGAAGATGGGCATCAAAGACACTAAATATGGAGTGTATCTTCTTTTTGGCAAAAACAGGCATCTTCTTGGACTGCTTGACAAAATGTTGTACAAGCTGGACATGGCAGGACCCATAAAAAGGTAACCACTGAATTTTGCAAGGCAAGATGGTCATTCAGGTTCCTGCTTCATTTAAGAAACTGCCAGACATTCTACAGATCACAAAGAGAAGCAATTGAAAGATTCTAGGCCTGTGGGCTAAAGAATGGATGCCCCAACATTATAGAGGAACTTTGGACGACTGTCCAGACAGGCAATTGTCTCTGTCATTCCAGAATTTTTGGAAGTTGCTTACAATGTTCTTCCTGTTTACTTAGATAATATTGTATCATTCTGAGGTCTTTGATGTAGCTGAAGACAAGATAGTTACAATTATGGTTTTCCTTGGTTATAATAAGAGATAAGGTAGATTATGAAACTTTAGACTCACAAATATAGGATAGATAGAATATTTTCTTTAATTTTGCCAAATATGAATGGGCTAGATACTGTAATTATAATTCCTGCTTGATAACCATTCTATTATATATAATTTTACTACATTACAGCTATGTTCTTTCTTTTTTGATAGACAGAAAAGGGGAAGTGCTGTAGAATGTCATTCTGTATGCTGTCAATATGTGTTGCTCTGATTGGTTGATAAATAAAATGCTGATTGGCCAGTAGCCAGGCAGGAAGTATAGGCAGGGCAAGCAGCCTAAAATTCTGGGAAGAAAACTGAGTCAAACTAAACATAAATAAGAATTATGGGTTAATTTAAGTGTAAGAGCTAGTCAGTAATAATCCTGAGCTAATGGCAGGGAAGTAATAAATATTAAGCCTCTGTATGTTCACTTGGGGGATATGAATAGGAGAGATTTGTCCCAACCACCAGCCAGCTGGGACACAGGAAAACTTCCAAATACATTTCTCCAACTTAATGACTCTGGTCTGGCAGGGGAGGGTCCCCCCTACCCAAACCTGTAGCTTGAGTTTTCCTGCCTGGCCCACAGTCAGGATAAATCTCTTTCACCTGCCAGTCCCACAGCCGCTCAGACCCAACCAAGGAAACACAGAGACTTCTATTGCTTATAAACTGTATGGCCGTGGCAGGCTTCTTGCTAACTGTCCTTATATCTTAATTTACTTCATTTCTATGAATCTATACTTTGCCACATGACTCGTGGCTTACCGGCATCTTTACATGCTCCTTGTCCTGGCGGCGGTTGGCAGGCTGGCAGTTGCTTGTCCTGGCAGTTGCTGCCTTCCTGCTCTTTTAATTCTCTCTGTTAGTCCTGCCTACTTCCTGCCTAGCCACTGGCCAATCAGTGCTTTATTAGCAACACATTTGCCATACAGAACATTCCACAGCACAAACCCCCCAGCAGGAAAAAGTTCCCTTCCCCTACCCCACCCACACTCCCATGCCCCCCTCCTTCCTACCCCCATGAAGTTGTTATGGTTCTACTCAGCAGCTCTACTCAGTAAAACAGTTCTGCTCCACTAGGGGAAGGTTTCCCCAGATAAAGTGTTACGGTTCTCCTCTGCTCTAATCAAGATCCAAACTGAACAGGTATAGGGCTTATATAGGGCTTCTTAGTGGCAGATTTTTTCCAGGGTGAAGATTTTCAGGGTGAGAGTTGGTCAGATTTCAAACCCTGAGCTTGGACAATCTCAGAGATTGGCTGGATTTTGTGCTCAAGGATTGGTTGGTTTTACTGCTCAGGGATTGGTTGGTTTTGGTGCTGAGTTGGTCAGTCAGGGTGTGTTTCTTTGGCTCTGATTTCAGAGTCAGAGTGTGTTTCTTTGGTTTGGTTTCAGGGTCATGGTGTATTTCTTTTTCTGGCCCTTTTACCCAACAGTATGTGCACATGTGAATGTGTGCATGTGGAAGGTACACCCTAACTTTGGTTGTTCTTCATTAACTCTGTATGTAACATGTTGAGGCAATAGTCTCTTATGTGAACCCAGAGCTCATGGATTTGTCAGTCTTGTGCTCTGAAGATCTGTAACTACACATTCTCTATTACACCCTTTCAGAGGGACAACAGCTTGGTTGCCATGTCAACCCAGCATTTACATGGGTTCTGGGAATCCAAATCCCAAAATCATGATTCCTGCACAGCAAAATGCTTCATCCTCTCAGCCTCCTCCCCAGTTCCTGTTTCTGTTTATATGATGCTGCTATCTAGATTTAAACAAATAAAAATATTAATAAAAATTTCTTATCTCATTAAAAACTTTGTAAGAATTTCAATATGTCATCTTCTGCATTCTTAGCTGGGATTCAATGAAAACATCAATGAACTAATAGTGTGGTTGTGTTTCCAGATTGTAAGAAGCATCTATCCAGCCTGAGCTTCCTTAGAAAAATATGGCTGAAAATTAACCACCATAGCAAATCCTACTGAATGCAACATCAGCACATAATGGCTGCTCCCTTTCTGCCTAAAATAAACTTTTTGCAATGTGTCCCTTCAACAAAGTGTGTATCTACCTGCTTCTGGAAAGTTGATCTCTGTTTCAGAATTTTCACCTCTTTTCTTAACTTGGTCTCTTTCTTGTCTAACCACATGTAGGTTAAAAGAATGTGTTGAATCCTCTTTTCTCTTTCTCTCCTAGAAACCTTGTCTTGGCCAGAAGATAAAACTTTGTTTCTAAGCTGATCCTATATCTTCTCAAGTTTCTGATGTCTCCATTTCAAAGCCTGCGCTTCTCTTTTTGTTCTCACACTAAATTCTGGATGCTTTTTCCCCCCAACTTCCTCACTGCAGTTTTCCTTTTGCCTCAACCTGGCAGCATATTTAGATCTTTGAGGTTAAAGCATTTTAAGTCCATGTCTTCAGCTTCCTTCCAGGAAAGCTTTGTTGTTAATTAAAAAAAATTAAATGTCAATAAAAAATGTGTGCATTGTTTATCATGATTTTAGATTAGTTTTATTTGCTCATTTACTAAAGATACTCCCTTCTCAAACACCATAATTTGTACTCATACCTTAGATTATAAATATATATGACCCTATGGATTGCTTAGTGTTTCTCTGTGCCTCAATTTCTATTTGCTTTTTAAGAATATATCTTTATTTTGTGTGCATGAGTGTTTTGCCTGCATGTGTATCTGTGAACTGTGTGTGTGCAGTAGTGAGAACTTGAATTCCAGATAGTTGTAAGTCACTATGTGAGTATGGAGAATCCATCCCAGGTCCTCTGAGAAAGCAGCAAGCACTCTTAAGGACATACATCTCTCAGTTTCAGAATCTGTTATCTTCAAAAGAACAAAACACCAAAGATAGCCTGTCTAATAATATGTATAATTAATCAGTTCAACCCTGTGTGTGTCTACACAGGGAATCTTCTAACAGAGGTTACCCTGTTCTGTAGGACTCCTCAGCTTTCCTTTCTACTGGCAGGAGAATGCACCAGTTCTCCTGAGGAATCAGTGACATTCCCATTGATCACTCATTCTCGCCATATCGTCTCATTATCACTTTGAAGTTTTACTCTTCGTGTTTGAACTTACCAGAACTTTAACCCTGTCCTTGAACACCTTTCTTTCAAAAAGTATAAAAAAATTTAAAAAAAGAAAAGGAAAAAAAACGATCTCTTTGTGTACTAACCTTAAATTTAGGGAAGGTATTTATGCAAAATCAAGCCATGCAAATGCTAGCTTCACTTCTGGAAAGAGAGATGGTAGGATTCAATTTAACACTGGTTATTCCAGCCCAATCATTTATAAACACACAGGCTCTTAGCTGTTTCAGTGTTTTATTCCACTGATAACTAAAAAATGCAGCTATTTGTCCTTGAATCCCAAAATGCCTTTTTCTAAAAATCAAAAGTACACAATTTATAAATTATACAACATATATGTAACTCTTTTATCACAAATAGAAGCCAACATTGGTGTCAGAGATTGAATCTAAGAGAATGGGTTGAATCTTTTGTAATAATTATGAGGTGAGTTTCAAGACATGGATGAAACTCTAGAAAAATTCAAATAAGTGGATATTCAAAATAGAACAGCAGACAAGGACACTTACAATCAATGAGTTATAACCATGGGATCAATGTAGTAGAAGGACATATCCAGTTCTCATGAGTTTTCATCTAATTTCCACATTAGAGCACACAGACCTACACACACTCACACACACACACACACACACACACACACACACACACACTGACACACACAAATAAATAAACATTAAAAGAAAAAACAAATCATTTTCCTGTGTATTGAATGTTTAGCCTTCATGTCTATTCCAGTATCACTCATTCACACCATTAACTCACCACTGGATTTTCTACAGTTCACTTTATAATGTGTGGATATGTGTGAGTGTAAGTGTGTATGCATTTTTTGTAAGTGTGTATATTTGAATAAATGTACATGCATATGTATATGTGCATATGTGTATATGTGTATATAAATATATTAAAGTATGTGTGCATGATAAAGAGAGAGAATGCTTGAGTTCTTACAATATGGTCTGTATATACAATGATAGTTAATAATTCTTTCTTATTTGTTCACTTTGGTTAGTTACAGAAATATAAACATCTTCTAGTGAAACCTGTTCCAAACAATATTGGTATTAGAGAAGAACAATTATAGGAAAACAAGTTTAAACTCTTTTCTTTCATATAAAATATTTTGAGACATGATATTCCAATATGTAAATAAATCAGACACTATTTTAACACTTATGTTCCAGATATGAATATCTTGCAGCTTTTTATGCTATTCATGTCTGTCCCTGTAGGTCTAACTAGCTTATCAAAATAAAAGCCAGTGAGCCCCCATGTTCTCTTGATGAGCTTTTTCTTCCAATTTTAGTTTTTAATAAATCAGTCACAGAAAGAATTCTGATGTCACAAACCTCAGAGAAATGGTTAATTTTTAGTGTTGTGGAATATGTGTGCAGGAAAACTAAGATATGTCACATGAAAGAACAAATCTGTGTAGATGGCTCCTGAATTTATCTAAGTGTACAACCAGCTGAGGCTACCAGCAATCTGTGGGTCATAAAGGAGAACAGGCATCACATTCACTGTCAGGGGGAGGTTGTCTTCTGTGAAATCAGCACCAAGTGGCCACTCTAACCAGATCTGGGAGACTACGATACAGTAAGGATGTGGCGTGGTGAGGAAAAACTATTCCTTCAGAAAATCAGAAAGAAAGATGTGGGGTACCTCATGAATCAGGTGTTTTTTCTGTGTTTAAAAAATCAGAAGCACTCAGTATGTTTGGACTGCATGAGTGATTTTAAAATGTCATTTTAAAAACTTATGTGCTGTTAGATGCTGATATGAGGAAACATAATTTTCTGTAAGATATTTTTTAAAGCCAGTATTTTCTATGCTGCTATGGCTATAGATACAAAAGCAAAATAAAATAATAAAAATTTGATTTTTAGTATACAAATTTAAATATTTTTCTTTCACTTGTGCTCATGAGACCTTAAAATTAGAATTTCTATATACCCATGAAATCATAAAATATTATGTACTTTCCTGTGATACATATATTTTAACACATACATTTATTGTGTAATATTTAAATCATGCTATCTATAAAATGTATCACTTATGTATGGCACAGATATTTAAAATGTATTCTTCTGGCATGTAGAGAAACAATGTATTCTTGCTTACAAGCTCCTAATTTGAAAGTATTTACTGCAGTTCCTTTCTGTCTTACAGATTTTGACACAAAAATAAAATGGAACAGCACATAATTATCCAACACACTGATTTGATTTCTTTGGAATGAATACCTAGTAAATATGTGCTGAGATCACATAGAAATGTTATTAATTTGAGGATCTTGTATAAAGATTTTCCATACTCTACTGTAATAGACCTTCCTACCAACAATTTGTAAATGTTCCTTTATCTCCTATATTTGTCAGCATATGTTACATTTTTATTCTTTTTTGTAATAACCATTCTTACTGGAGTGTGATCGTCTGTCACTGGGATTTTGGTTTCAGTTTTCTTCATGTGATGTTTAGCTATAATTGTCAACCTAGAAGCAACTGGTTAAAGAGTCTTAAGGGTTTTTCTACATTGCTGGCCTGTGGGTATGTCTGTGTCTGAGGGGGATTCTCTTAGTTAGCTGATATAAAAAGATCAGAGCAAGAATAATGACATGTGAAAAGTTGGTGTGCTCATTCATTTTTATACATTTCTTTGGGTTAAATATGAAACAGACAAGAAATTACATAAAATTTACAGTTGATTTCAAACACCAAGTTAGTCAGGGTTTTCAGCACCATCTTTAGACTCAAGTGTTCTATTTTGAACTGAGATTATCTGACACTGTCAGGCGGTGTATTTAAATACACAGTCCACAAATATTGACCTACTTCTGTAAATGAATGAACTAATAAATATATTTCTCATAAAAAAAAGAATCAGCCTACTATGGGTAGCACCATTCCCTAGGCAGGGGATTCAAGCACAAGCAAGCAGGCAGATGATCAACTTTGTATTCTCTTTTTTTCTGCTCTTCATGGCAGATATGATGTGAATATGTCTGAGTTCCTGCTTTGGGTTTCCTGAAATGCTGGAATTTTGATCTGAACAACACTCCTCTCTCCCTTTTGTGCTGCTGTTTGTCAGCATTATTTTATCATATCAAGAGATATGAAAGTAAGACACTTGGTGATAAACAAAACTTGACATTTTTAAATATATATGCTGTATGTTTTCCCTAGAGAAGTATCTGTAAATGTAATGCCCATGTTCTTCTTGGCATTTGTTTCCTGTATGTTGTTAATGCAAAGCCCATGTCAGATGTGCGACATGAATTTTTTTCTCCTATTCTCTGTTATCTCTTCATTCTCATTTTCCTTACTTCTGAGCTTTTCAGATTGATATCATCCTATTTTTTCTTCCATTTTCTGAGCTTTGGGTGTCATGTTAAAAAATACACTTGGCAATGCCAATATCCTTTATGTTTTTCCTGTATTAATATTTATAGTAACTTCATAGTTTCCATTCTTATTAGCGATTCTCTAATATACTTTCTGTATCTTTGACTGAGAAAATAGTCCTATATATTCTCCTGTCTGGGATATCTAATTCTCTCTGCACACTTGCTGAAAAGACTCTTCTTTCTCTGGCATATGGTCTTACCAACTGTGTCATTAGCAGGGTGATTTTAATGGTCCAATTATATTCATGGCCATATGAAATGCTGTTTATACTATTGTTTTTTTAATAATAAAACCTTTACTTCAGTTTGCAAATAAAAAGAGTAAATGACCCACTAACACTAGAATGTGCAATCTAGGAGGAAAAGTAATATCACAGATACATATTACTGTCTATAACTTATCATTCATGTTCTCAGCCCCAAGGAGAGGGAATCAAATATTCACAACCAACAGTAGCATAACAGGAGACAGAATATGTGATTCATTGCTAATATTTTTGAAGAAATGAAATGTAATAAATCATAAAATCAATGTCCCAGCAAGTGCCATTAATTTTCCTCTTAATCCAACTTTAGACTAAGATCATTTTGGCTCTGAATGTGTAATACAAGTTTATTATAAGAGGTAGAACAATTCAAGAACATCACTTAAATTCTTGTCATGATTCAAAATCTTCAAATGTGAGACATCAAGTCATTTCACATCAAATCAACTTAAATTTGTTCAAAAGTGATAGGAAACAAATTAATTAATACATAAATAGAAAGACAATTAGGTGGCATCATTGAAGTGGGAATTGTATGGGGTATATGGAGGCAACAGTGCCCAGCAAATGAAAACTATAAGCATGTTATCAAATCTGAAATAGGGACGGGACTGGAGCTAGTTAACAAATTAACTGAGCCACACAGTTCTTAAATCCACAATGCTAGTTGAGCAGAAAAGAAAGGAAATACTCAAAGGAATGTGGTAAATTATATAGATTGAGTCAAGAGTTATAGAAACAGTTCCACTTATAGAAAATTTGTCAGTAGGACTTCATTCATATCACTGATACCTTATTGTAGATGTAACCGACCGCCTTATTAAATAAGAAACACAGAGCCAATGTAAAGGTGAAAGCCCAAGAGGTCAGAGCCAGAAGCTTACCCGTTCTCCGCCAGCTAGCTTCTCCCGCCAAGAGAGCTCTCCGAAAAAGGAGCTACTTCCTGTGCGTCTGATTTATAAAGAGTTCTGGTTCTTCCTTCTCATTGGTTATAAACACAACTACGTGGCTGTCTCGTCACTGCCTCTCTGTCCAGACCTCCCACGTTTTCTATGGTTGGTATTGAGATCAAGGGCGTGTGTCTCCAATGCTGGCTGTATCCTTGAACACACAGAGATCTACCTAGCTCTGCTTACCAAGTGCTGGGATTAAAGGCGTGCACCACCACCGCCCTGGCTTTCGCTATGGCTTGCTAATAGCTCTGACCCCTAAGCAACTTTATTTATTAACATACAAATAAAATCACAATTCAGTACAAATAGAATACCACTATACCTTATGTAATTTCTTAAGAACTTTTTAAAATTAAATTAATTAAACATTATTTGGATGGTAAGATATTGGCATAGTTA
>CABHPP010139773.1:0-40327 GCA_902168425.1 Peromyscus attwateri | reverse complement strand
AATTACGCTTATTGACAAGTGACCGTTTGTCTTTCCTATTTGTGTCAATTAATGCATTGAGGAAAACACAGACTTCTTCTTGGATTAATTTAGCCAAGAGTGAGCCCAAATTTAAATTCTGTACATCCCTCCTATTGTTTTACATCTATCTGTAGTTTATGGTTACTAGCCTGTCTGTAGTGCATCAGTTGTGCATGTCTGTCTGATGTCTATCTGTTCCTGTGTCTGTTATCTGTGTGTATGTCTGTATCCCTATCAAAGAGCTTTGTTCTTTATTTTAAATACCGTAGGAAGCATGGCATGGGAAGGGTTGGAAGGATTCAGAAATATTTAACAGAGCTTTATAAGGGAAAAAGGTACTGACCCAGAATAGTAAACAATGCCACACAGATGTCATTAACCTATACCCACATGATGCTTCCAAAATATATGTTGTATAGTTATTTTAAAGTTTCTTCCAAACTGTTTGTTGCTTTCAGAAAATGATTACTACAACACATACATAAATCATTTTGGGCCAGGGACATGGAAGAGTACATCATTTAGGATTAAAACTATGTGTTAGCTTAGGCTATAAAAGCTGATTACATGAGAAATCCAAGGAGAGTAAAATTGCTAACACTGTTCTTTTAAATGCTGTTTAAACTTAAATATGATGAGTCCACAGCAGGACTCATCTCAAATGACATCAAGGTCTATGGTTAACTTCATTATGAGGTCTGTCAAAAAGCCAGTCTTTGAGAGCATTAAGAGATACTTCTACAAAATGACCAAGTACACCCTCTCTTGTTCTCTCAGCTATTTCTCTTGGGTCAAACCCATAACTGGACTTTCTACCTCTAACCTTGTTCTCCTAAGAAACTCTCCTTTCATCTACATTTTCTCCTGTCCTATGGTTCTATGGCTCTGACTCAACCCAATACTTTTTCATCCTGATGTACAAATAGAACAAACAAACAAAAACAGTTTCATTTTCCTTGTAATGCTTTAAGCCATTAATGTCTTGCTTTCTGTCACTGTCAAACTGCCCCATAGATCTTTTGAGGGAGAAGGATGTCTTCATGCCCCTCCTTCCTTCGTACTAACTATTCCCTCCTTCTGGCTCCTGTCATCATCTTGCTACTAACCTTACTTCCCTAGGGTCACAATGTCATTCCAAATCCTGCATTCCAAATTGATCCTCTGATTATACCTGGATACTACAGTATTGCTTTCCCTGATCCTTGGTGTTCTGATCATCCACAATCTTCACAGTAATTAATTAGATCTGACTTTCACATTGCAAATGAAAGTATGCCACAGAAGTCCTTCAAGGGCTCGTTCTTCTTGACTTCTGTCTTTCAGGCCCTCTGACCTCTCCTGCTTTCTAGTTCCTGGATCACTTTTTTATTCTGTTAATGCAGGTGTTGCTCAAATAGTCATTGTTGATCTTTGCCATATCTTTATCTACTATTCCATGACGTCACATATTCACGTGCTTTCAGATCTGACATATATCCTCTATTACTGGCACACATTCTAGCAGCCTCAGTATTTCCCTCTGGACACTCAAAAATGAGGCTCCTTAAGTTCAAATATTTTCAAAACATATTCTATTGTATATGGTGATATTTTATTTGTGCTGAAATGTGGTGATATTTTATTTGTATGTCAATAAATAAAGTTTGTCTGGAGATCAGAGGACATAGATAGCCAGCCATAAACAAAAGTCAGCCGGTGGTAGCACACGCCCTTAATCTGATCACATGGCAGACAGAGTCTCTGTGCATTCAAGGACACAGCCAAGCATGGTGACACATGCCTTTAATCCCAGTACCAACCATAGAGACGTGGAGGTCTGTACAGACAGGCAGTGATGAGGAAGTGAGGTGGCTGTGAAGGATATAGTTACCTTTCCTGGAATTTGACAATTAACCTAAAATTTTTCTTTTCAGAACAAAGATACCTTCGCCCATACCCAGCAGGAAGCAATTTTAAGAATACGACGCCCACATTCCCAAAGAGGTGGTGTGGGACGGGTGGTTTTTTGGTCTTTTAATGGGTTTTGGGTCTGGGATAATTTTCATTGTTTAGAGGGGTTAGTTACAACTGGTTATCAAGGGTTAGGAAAAGGGCTGGTCCGAAGGTAGTGAGTTATCTCAATTGATTGTTCACAGTCAGTTACAGATTGAACTCCTGTTCTACACTTTCCCCCCTTCTCACTACTGCACTTGACTAGTCTCATTGGGCTAAGAGCCAATGAGAAGGCAGAACAGCAAGGCAATAAAGGCTCAGGTTAGACAGGAAGAAGCTGGTTCACTTGGGAAGCCATGGCAGTGGTGAGCTAAGGTTAGTTGGTGGCTATTCCTATTTCTCTGATCTCTGCAGCTTTCACCCCTGTATTTGGCTCTGTGTTTCTTATTTAACAAGACTATTTAGTGTTAGGATTCTGTACATGCACAGCTCGGGGTCCTGTGTCTTACGTCTTACATCATCAGTGGGCGCTGGTGACTACGCACCCACCACGTGGTCACGCAATCCCCACCTTAAAAAGCCGGACGTGGGCCACCAACTCTCTCTCTGAGCTCTCTGCTCTGTATTCTCTCTCTGGTTCCCTGCTCTGCTCTGCTACCTCACCTGCCAGGCCTGACTCCCCTCCTATCCCCTATTTCTTTCTAATTATAATTTTGGTAGTTGTGGCCATGACCCATGACTTTTCTGCCAGTAACCAGCACCATCAACCAGCGCCATTTTTTATTTTATTTTATAATTAATTTAATTTTACATATCAGCCACGGATTCCCCTTGTCCTCCCTCCTCCCACCACCACCCCCACATTCTCCCCCAACCCACCCCCCATTCCCATCTCCTCCAAGGTAAGGTCTCCCCTGGGGATTCAGCTCAGCCTGGTAGATTCAGTTGAGGCAGGTCCAGTCCCCTCCTCCCTGCACCAAGGCTGAGCAAAGTGTCTCAGAGACAGTTAATTACCTTAAACTATTTAGGAGGCCCCCAGGCAGTGGGACTGTCCTTAGCCCTGTCCTTAGTGCATGAGCTGGCTTTTTGGAACCCAGTGCCATTTTACTATCATTTAGAAATTCGTCTATAATTGTAGTTCCAATAAGTGCATTCTTCTTATGTTTCTTTCTCCCTCAAAAAATCTATTAGGTGGCTTTGGACAGATTTCACCATTTTAAGATTTTGAACATATAGGAAGAGCTTTCTCCATCACATGTTAGAAATCAAGGAATGGTCCATCCTCCCAAAAATAGATGCACACAATCACACAAACACACACACACTTATACATAAAATCAGTTACTCACAATCACATATAAACTCACACATACTCACACACATTCATACACACACACATACTTAACACTCACCCACACTAACATACATACATACACAAACATTCACACACTAACTATGTACACTTACATGCACACTTGAACACTAACATATTTATACACTCATACACAGTCATACACTCATACTCACAAACATACAGATTAACAAAAACTCATACACACACAAACAACCATGTAACACTTACACACATAACTCACTCACAAACACCCAGTAACAAATAAAATAATTTTTAAGTAAAGAAAAAACAAAATGCAAACAAATTTCAATTTTGTTATGAATAGAGGCATGCCATAAAATAAACAGGTACTGACATGGGAAACAGAGGAGGCCTGTAAAGAAAGTGGGTAATGCATGTTGGAACAGTATGAGAAGTGTTTTTTACATTTTATTATTTTTTTTTTAAATCAAAGCCATGAGGCTACTTTGAGGCTGTTGACAAAACCAATGATTCCCTTGCAATGTTGTCCAATATTCTAAAGCAATGGTTCCTGTAAATTTCCTGCTTCTCCAGGTGAGAACAAAGATAATAGTGACAGATTTACCAGATTCTGTCAGCTAATACCGGTGGGTGGTTTCCCCTTTCTTTTCTACAGTATCACAGCATCACATGGTGCTTTCAATTATTCCAAGTCGTACGAAGCTCTGAAATATGACTCCCTAATTGGACTTGATTAAACTTGACCCTAATTTTCAAAACAAAAACATGGTTAACCAGGGCCAACAGGAAGAGTTGCAGTTTGCATGCCAGTGGTGACTGTAACAAAAATGTAAAAATGTCACTTAGTTGAAAGTGTTTATCAAACTTGTAAGCAGTGAAAAGCTCTTGTTCAAATAAAGAGAAGCTGAATAATCTGAGCAGAGTTTAGCCGATCCTGGAGCTGACATTCTGAAGTGATGGAGCACAGCAGAAAGGCAGGGAGTGGCATCTGGATGAAATTTTATTCTTGGGTCCTGGGTGATGGATTTTGCAGCAGGAGGAAAATGAATGGTCTCAATATAGAAGGCTTGGGAGCTTCTTTGACTTCTGGTGCTGGGAAAGCTGCTGCATCCACATTTTCTACTCCTTTGCTTCAGCATAATGTGAGGCAGAGGGTCAGGGGACACACTTGTGGCCTCTAATGGCCAGATAATGGACCACAATAAAAGTTATGTGTCCCCAGCTGGAGGTGAAGACATATAGTGGTTGACAAAATCCATTATCCAACTATTAGAACCCAGAATGAAGGGAGACAATTATTAAATCAAAGGGGAGTGAATTCACTTTAACTTATTCAAGAAAAAAATTTTGCTTATGTGGTATGCATTTTCTTACCTTTATATTTAAATAATAATACCAATTATAGCTGTAGTTAATGTTCATATTGAACACTTATAATACACTAATTGGCTTCATGGAGAATAGGGTCTCTGGGATAAAAACCTGGCTTCAGTATTTATTTGGAGGAAATTAACCCCTTCAAGTCTCTATGTTTAGATATGTAAAATGATTGTAGTTGGTTACAAGTACATGTGGTTACTGAGTGTGACATATATTATACCTGAGGAAAATGGAAGTATTGTTGCTACCATACCGTCATTGCTGACATTCATCTGTAGTGCCATACTCAGGTTTCTGATTAGTCTTTTTCAATGAATAAAGAGGGTGAAGTATGGATAAGAATCAAGAGGATCATTGGCAGATTTAAAAGGATTCATTGGCTTATTAAAAGAGATGTTTAAATATTTTATGTATTCTTAGAGAGAAAGCATGTGAATTTCAGTGGGTAGGAAGGTTGGCAGGTTCTGGGAGGTGTTGGTGGAGGGAAAGAATATTATTAAAATATATTGTATAAAATTAGAAAACATACAATTTGTGTACCTCTGAGGGGTAAAATAACCCATTATCTTAAAATTATCCTAGTCTGAAGATTCTAAATGTCCCTGGTAAACTAAATTTCATGTGTAAGTAAGACAGGGTGATTATTGAGCAAAAGTATTTTTAAATCATACCTTTTAATTTGAATGATATTTCTAAAGTTTAGAAAAATCAAGTATGAAGCTGGCACATGCATAACAAACACCTTGTCTATTTTTTTATTGCTTCTTGAAAGAAATCTGTTTTCAAGACACATTTGAGAGAGACAGAACAAACTCAGTCACAAAATGGGGAGCTGAGGTTTGAATGTCTTGGCAATAGTTGCTTAGTGGTCAATAAATACATTTTTAGCCATTTCACTTGGCCTCTGGGGACCCCTGGGATCTGTGTTAATATTTCCATTTACATAATAGTATTGTTATATCCATATCTCTTTTTGCCAGAACACAGTCAAATAGGGATCTATATCGAGCTGCTTCTCCATCCATTTGAGTATGACTCTCATCAGCTCAGTATGCATGGTCCATATGCATACATGCCACAATCAGTCCATTTCAACTATTATTAGACTGTGGGCTATTGACATACTAAAAGTAGAAGTATGGGCCCAGGGAAAAATTTAAATTGTTGTCTTATCCCTCGTGTTTCCCAGAGAAGACAAGAGAATAGTTAAGAGCACACACTGCAAAACAGGCTTAACTTCCAATATTCTCATTGTTTGATTTACCCATGTAAGCACAGACAAATTAATTCATCCGCCCTTGTATTCACTTTCTTAATTAAAATTTTTTAGTACATTTTATTTCTCTGTGTGTGCTTGAATACATGTGTGTGTGCATGTGTGAGTGTGTGGGGGAGGAGGGAGAGAGAGAGAGAACTACATGCACATATACACAAGTCACTTCACATGTGTAAAGGCAAGAGGACAATTTGCTGGAGTTGTATCTCTCTTTCCACCATGTGGTCCTGTCAGACTGAAGTAATGTCAGTGTCTTGAATGACAAGTGTCCTTTTGTACTAACCTGTCTTGCTGGCCCAGCATTAGTTTTCTTATCTGTAAAGTGCATGTACAGATATTACCTACCATGTAGTACCATTGTATGTGGAGCAAGGGCACTGACTTCTGTATAAATCATTGCACAGTGTTTAGAGTATAAAAGCAATAAATATCAGTATTCTTGATTATTATCATGTGACCTTCTTGTGGACAAAGAAGAAAGTATCCCTGCATCAATCTTTCAGTCTGATTAATAACGTTTAGACTTATACAAACCATTGGATCCTGGAGTTCCTTTTTTCTTACCAGTTTGAAGACATGTTTTCCATGATAAAAATATAAAGTCAAACATGTACCAATAATTTGGAAACTGTTGAGCTATGGCCACAAGTCACCTTTAAACATACTGAAATTCACAAACATTTACAAAATCTTTGTGCTTCTTATATTTTAAAACATCGTTGTAGTTAATTCAATGTAACTTCAGAAGAAAAATGCTTAAGACGGAACCCATGGAAAATTTTAAACATTTTAATGCATGTTCTTTGCGGCCTAAGGAGAAAACATGGCAGACAGACCTTTCTGAGGGATTATACAAGTCTAGTTATGACTTTGCTCAGCTTTAAAGTTTTCTCAGAATTTTTGTTTTTGTTTTTAGTACAGTGTCTGTATGAACCATAATTCTGGCTCAAGGAAAGAACTGGTCCAGAGAGGCTGAGAGGAGGTTATTTAATATTAATGAATTTTTGTTTCTCTGAATTTCTTTTTGAAAATTCTAGGCTCTATTTGGTAGCTCTTGGGTGTTTTCTTAACTGAGTTTCCACTGTTTTAGTTGTTGGACTTTTGTAACATGTGGGTAATCTCACATTGATTCCATCAGCAGTATGTTTTACTCTTGTTTGCCAGAAACTGAAGATCTGGAAGTTAGGGTGGGTGACTATGTGCTTACCCAAGTATTCCCTTTATCTGTCACTTGTCATAATGAACTGGAAATGCATTCATTGTTTCAATCAAATCGCTTTCCTCTATTCAGGATTGCTGGGGCCACTAAAAAGGTGCTCTGATTGTGTGTGTGTGTGTGTGTGTGTGTGTGTGTGTGTGTGTGTGTCTGTGTATCTGTGCATGCATGCATGCACATGTGTGTATGTATGTAGTTGTACACATATATATATATGCATGTACATGTGGATTCTGGAGGTCAACTTGTAGTGTCATTCCTCAGGACTCCATCCATCCTATTTCTTGAAGAAGGGCTCTTCTCACTGGCCTTGGCTTCAATCATTCAGATAGAATAACTGGCAGCAAACTCCAGGGATGTGCCTCACAGCACTGGGAATATAAATATGTGCCACACACCTGCCTTTAAAAAAACAACATGATTCTCCCAATTGAACTAAGGTCTTTATTCTTACATCATAAATACTGCAGTGAATGAAGTATCTCCTCAATCCTTCAGTGGATTATATAAAATAAAATTAACTTTAATATCATCAAAGATTAACAGTAATCAGCAACTATTATATACAAAAATACCATGTCTGGAGAGTTTTAAATGGTATTAGGTAGGCATGATCTACGCTTGTAATCTTAAATTCTAGCTAAAAAATAGTCATCACCTAGAAATAAATAATAAACTTTGAGTAACACAGTTATTAGATGTTTCTTATTCACTTAGTGTATCAGGAGTGGTGAATGCAAAATTAAATTCAACTGAGTCTTTTTTACTTATTTTTTAAATTTCATATGATATATGTTAATTGTTGTACTCTTTCCTTTCCCCCAATTCCTCCTAGATACTCTCCCCTTTCGTACTCAACCAACTTCATATTTTTTCCTCTTTCAAAAAAAAATCTAAACAAATAAAAACCCAAACAACAAAATAGTATCAAAACAAAACAAACAAAATGCACACAAAACAGTGGAGTTCATTTTGTGTTGACCAATTATTCATAAGCATGGAGACTGCCCTGGAATGTGGCTGATATAACTAGTGTCCCTCCATGGAAGAACATGCATTTTCCCTCTCCAAGTAAGTATCAGTTGCCAATTACTTCTTAGTTAGAGATGGGACTTTGTGACCATTTCCCCTCCTCTGTGCTGGGATTTTGTCTAGCTTGAACTTATGCAAGTCTTGGGCATGCTGTCACCATCTCTGTGAGTTCATATGTGCAGCAGTACTGTTGTATCTAGACGACAAGTATTTCCTTGGCGTCATCCACCACATCTGCTCTTACAATATTTCTACATCCTCTTCCACATAGATTCTCTGAGCCTAGGTAGGGTGATAGAGACATCTCATTTAGGACTGAATGCTCCAAAGTCTTACTTTTTGCACTTTGTCCAGTTGTAAGTCTTTATGTTAATTTTCATCTACTGCAAGAAGAAGCTTCTATGATGGGGGCCTAGTGATGCGGTGATCAAGGAGTACAGCAGTATGCCATTAGGAGCCATTTTATTGCTATGTTCCTTTGGCAGAATGACAGTTGTAGGTTTTCCTCTAGGGCCCATGACCTATCGAGTCTCAGGTGCTTGGCCACTTTAACAGTGTCAGATATGAGTTCTAGCTCATGGGGGTGGACCTAAAGTTTAATCAGAAAGTGGTTACTTACTCCCCTAATATCTGTGCCGCTGTTGCACCGGTATATTTTGCAGGGAAGTCACTGTTGAAGGTTGCAAGGCTCATAGCTGAGTGATATTGATGACTATTTTTCTCCTTTGGTAGCATGCAGAGTACCTTCAACTGAGTCATGTAACTTACGAATGATCTTAATGGCTTACAAGATGGTAAGGGAAGCAGAATATAAATAAATGGAAAATTGAATATTAGCAAGCAAAAACGTTAGCAAAACCCAAGACAAAAATAGTACTGCAAACATTCTGATGGAACATTAACCACAATACATAGGAGATCTATACCCTTCTGGAGACTGAAGAATGCAGTGTGCTTTAGGGCCCCCAAAGACATGAGAGCAGGTGAACTGATCCCGCCCCTTGCTGGCTGCAGCACTCAGGAGAGTGGCCCTGTACCTTGCCTGGACAGCATAGTAGAGCTGACCCTGGCTGTATGAATGTGGGAGTGCCAGCCCTGAGGACCTGAGAATGGGAGAGCTGGCCATGCCTCCTTCCTGGGCAGCATGAGAAAGCTGTCCCTGGAGGTGTGGATGTGGAAGAGCTGGCTCCACCCCTTGATGGCTGCAGCACTTACTTGGGAAAGCAGTCCCATGAACCTCACCTTGGCAGCAGAGTAGAGCTGGCCCTGGAGGGGTGGGCATGGGAGAATCCACCCTGAGGGCATGAGAGTAGGAGAGATGGCCTGGCCCCTTGCTGACACCACCCCTCATCAGTACAGTGCTGGAGAGGAGGCCCTGGGGGCTTGGGTGTGGGAGAGCGGGCCCTGATGTGTTCAGGAGAGCTGGTCCGAGCCATTGCCAGCTGCCTCATGCAGGAGAACTGGCCCCACCTGTCACCTGGGCAAAGCAGGAGAGCTGGTCCTAGTGGTGCAGATGAAGGAGAGTGGGTGGGCTGACCAATTCAGCTACCGCGCAAGCCCGGATCCATGTCTTTGGGCTGACCCCAACATCTACTCCATCTAACAATTGCTGAAGTGTGTGAAGGAGCTGGTCCTGCAGATCCAAATCTGCAGAATCTCCAAGACACAAGGCAAAACAGGATATCCAGTGAGGATCCAGTATAGATAGTGTAGCAGAAGTCAGAGATCTCAAACCAGACCAACGACTCATTGCAATGAACATTTACAAGTAAAGTTGTTTTGGACATACCACAGTTACCATGGCAAGATTCCTTTTTTCTTTCTTTTTTTATTCTTATTTTTATTTTTTAAATTTTTTTGTTTCCTTTTCATGGGGAAGCAAGAGCAGAGGGTAGATATGAAGGGATGGGCAGATGAGTGGGCTTATGGTGCATGAAGTGAAATACACAAAGAATTCATAAAATGTTTTTAAAAATGTACTTTAGAGAAGTAATCCTTGAGGTAATGCTTGAGAAATGGAGCAAAGAATGTCCAGGATGAGCAGTAAGAGCTTTGAGGTCCAGGAATGTCATAATAAGTCAATATGAAACATGGGAAAAACAGAAAAGTAATTTTTTGAAAACAGCTAAAACCCAGGAATCTAGGTGGGGTGAGAAATGAAATAAAATAGAAAAGAAAAAAAGAAAGTGATAAGAAATAAACAAAACTGGACAGGTTTTTAGTCATGAAGAACCTTTTATGTCATTTTATGAAGTTAAAATTTTCTCTTTTAAATAATGGAATTTGTCAAAGGATTTTAATCAGAGGATGACAGAATCAAATTAGGATTTTAAGAAGACTATTCTGGCTTCAGTAAGGAAGATGGATTGACTCAAGCTAGAGTGGAGACACAGGGAGTGGTTAAGTGACGTCACTGATCTGCACAGACCGTGATAGGGACTATGGCAAGGCCAGACAACAAAAAAGGAAATGAATGAAACCTTCAGTACATATACGCTGAGAGCCCACCAGGTGACAGATTATATGCCAAGTGCTGGAGTATTATGTCATGTAGTTGGCCTAAAACTATACAAAGAAACTACTCAAGAGCACAGGTGAAACTAGTTGAACTTAGTGGGTTATGTTTTTAAAAAGGTGAAGGTATAAAGTTGGGATGGGAACTATGGAGGGAAGCTAAAGAAGTAGAGGTGGAAATGGGAGATCATATGACCATATTTAATTGTATGCGTGTATTAGATTCTCAAAGAATAAAATAGGACCTGCTACATATTTGAATCTAAAAGCAAAGGAAAGAGAGGATCCTAGAAATCCATATGCAGTCAATGGTGACACCATAACATGAAATACTGACCACTCCGGATGACATGTTGGTGGCCCAGGGGAACACACACAAAGGAAAACATAAAAGTATGAGGAGGATTTGTTGAGAAGATGTGTTTCAATGAGAGGGAGAAACAAGAGGGAAACAGGCAGTGAAAGTGACCTAACTTCATTGTATAAATGTATGAAACTGATAAACAACAAAAAATTGAGGTTCTTAAAAAGTAGGTACTAAAGGACCAAGAAATCCCTGCACTCTTCTATGTGTAAATAAAAGCCTGAAGTATGGTTATGCAAAAGAAGCTTTCAAAAACAAGTTCTGTTTGCATTATTCATAATTTTCAAAGATTACACATGGACAATAGTATAGGTGTGTATGTTCATTAACAGATAATTTGACTGCTTTTCATCTTGTCTCTCCTTGGCAGAGTCAGTCATATCTTCCAATGTGTCATTTAATTGAATTTGACCCTAAGATTTGATAATCCCAATTCCCCATAGCTCAATAATTGGGTCTCATGTGTGATGTGGGCATGTTGCACTGGACATCTCACAGCTGATGCTCATAGGGATGGACTAAATTTGAATGTCCAAATGTCCTGTTTTCTCCTGATTTGAACATGACTGCAAAGTTATATTTTCAGTTAAATTTCTACATATAAAGCCAATAACAGAAACCAATAATAATAGCCCCCTCCCTCTCTGTTTATATGTTCACAGAGAGATAAGCACTATTAGCCCCTTACTAAGATCAATCATTACATTCTGGGTAGCTAGTTCATCTATTTTTAGTATTACTATTTAATTCCTAGCACAATGATAAACCTATTACCTATGACTAATATTCAATGTGACATTAATCTTTTTTCCATTTTTTTATGAAGCAAATCAGAAAACTTTTATAGAGTTCATATTCTCTACTCATCAGTATAGGTCTTGGGGAAACTACTTTAAGAAGAAGAGATCACCCATCATGATCACAGAACAGATATATATGAGGAAGTACATCCCTGCCACATACCATCCATTCATTCACACATCCAAAACTTGGCAATATTACTTTTAAAATGTTGAGTAGTCATCTTATTATGATCATTATGTTTGACATATCATATGAATAGCTTTACTTATACCTCTTTCAGTACCATGGGGCTAATGTCATTGTATCTACTGTAATGAAGAAACTAGACCAGAAGCATAAGTAATATGTAGGAAACCCCACAGGAGCCTATGCCTTGACCAGCTACATGTGAGTTAAGATTCTTTGACCTTTCCTCAGAACACAATATATCAGCAAAACATAAAACAATAAAAATATAGCATTAATAGCAATAATTAAAACATACTTTTAAACTTAATATTTCCAAGCTTCTTTTATTTACTACCCTGTAGAAGAATGCATGTAATTGGCCCCTATAAGCTCATAGGGTGTGGCACTATGAGGAGGTGTGGCTTTGTTGGAGTAGGTTTGGTCTTGTTGGAGGAAGTATGTCACTGTAGGGGAGGGCTTTGAAGTTTCCTTTGCTCAAGCTACTCCCAGTATCTCAGACCACTTCCTGTTGCCTGCAGGTCAAGATGTAGGACACTCAGCTCCTTCTCCAGCAACATGTCTGACTGTACACCACCATGTCATGCCATGATGATAATGGGCTAAACCTATGAAAATGGGGTTATATTGTGTTCCCCAATATATTGTGCACCCTAATAAACTTATCTGGGGTCAGAGAACAGAACAGCCACTAGACAGACATAGAGGCCAGAAAATGGTGGCACACACACACCTTTAATCCTAGCATTCTGGAGGCAGAAATCCATCAGGATTTCTGTAAGTTCAAAGCCACACTGGAAACAGCCAGGCATGGTGACACTCACCTTTAATCCCAGGAAGTGATAGCAGGAAGCAGAAAGGCATATAAGGCCTGAGGACCAGGAACTAGAGGCTTTGTTAAGCTTTTAGGCTTTTAGCAGCAGTTCAGCTGAGATCCATTCGGATGAGGACACAGAGGCTTCCAGTTTGAGGAAACAGGATCAGCTGAGAAGTTGACGAGGTAAGGTTAGCTGTGGATTGTGTTTTGTTTCTCTGATCTTCGAGCATTCACCCCAATATCTGGCTCCCAGGTTTGTTTTTATTAATAAGACCTTTTAAGATTCATGCTACACTAATTAAATATTTTTCCTTTATAAGAGTTGCCATGATCATGGTGTCTCTTCATAGCAATAGAAACCCTAACTAAGACAGAGTTGGAACCAGGGACTGGAGTATTGCTGCGATAGGCCTGATCATGCTTTTGTTTGAAGGAATGTGGACCTTGGGACTGTGAATTAGAAAAGCAGTTGAAAACTTTAAGTGCCGATTAATGGGTCTTACTAGTAGGAATACAGTGGTGCTGAGTGTGATTTGATGAACTGTGGGGAACAGGCCAAAGAGGTTTCAGAGGAGAAGAATTTTAGTATATTGCCTAGAAATCATTCTTGTAATATTTTGGTGACAAATGTGACTGCCTTTTTCCCTTGTCCAAGAGTCTACCTGAGGCTAAATTGAAGAGTTTTGGATTAATTCCATTGGCAGAGGAAATCTCAAAACAGCCTAGTATAGACTCTGTCATGTAGTTATTAGTGTTAACTCTAATGAAGATTTATAACAAAAAGGAGCAAGTTGAGAAAGGAAAAACACAAAATGTACAATTTGAGGAGAAAATGAGCACCAGGAAGTGGAATGGAGCTATATTAAAGGAGATAACAGACTAAAAATTGAAATAAAGGGAGTGGTGACCTTGTGGCAAGATCCTATCCAGTGAGCTTTCTAACCTGTGAAAAAGAATTAAAGAAAAGCTTGGAGCCAGATGTGGTGGTACACCCCTTTAATCCCAGCACTAGGAAGGCAGAGGCTGGTGGATCTCTGAGTTCAAGGCCAGCCTGGTCTACAGAGCAAGTTCCAGGACAGAGAAGCTCAGGCAGTAAAGGAAACCATGGAAAACAAAGCTGGTGAAGATATAATTGAACAAGGGGGCCATGTTCCAGCCACAGTAAGCTGCAGAACTTGGCAGCTTAACATGGTTCTGGTTTCACAGATATAAGAAAAGAGCTATGGAATATTCCTCCACAACTAAGGAAAGCTGCTGAGGCCAGGCATGTGTCAGGGGTGTCCCTGAATGGAGACCTAGAGAGGACATTGCATGAAGCCGTGAAGGTGGAGCCTGGATTGCCTTGGAGACCCCAAGATGTTAAAGATGCCAGAGCTGTGGGATATCTGCTGAGGAGAGCTGCTAACAGAGAATGGAACCAACCCAAGAGAGAGAAGTATGTTGCAGTCAACAGAGCTGAAAAGAGTTGGAGATCTGAGTGTTTTGACATTAGACATGAAGATGCAGAGTTTGGCATTTGCCCAGCTGATTTTCAGTCTTGCTTTGGTCCAGTATTTTCTCACTATGCTCCTTTACATACATTTTGGAATGTTAATGTATATCCTGTGCCATTACATATTAGAAGTATGTGATATGCATTTTGATTTTTGACTTTTTGGGGGATTACAGTTAAGAAATTTTATGATTCTAAGAAAAAAACTTGAAACTGTTATAGACTATGGGGACTTTTGAAGTTGGACTAAATGAATTTTGCATTATGATATTGTTAGACACTTATGGGGGCAGGGAGTGGAATGTGGTAATCTGAATGTAATTGGCCCCCATAAGTTCAGAGGGAGTGGCACAATTAGGAAGTGTGGCCTTGTTAGAGGAAGTATGTCACTGTGGAGATGGGTTTTGAGGTCGCCTTTGCTCAAACCATTCCCAGTCTCAGACTACTTCTTGTTCCCTGTGGGTCAAGATACAGGACTCTCAGTTCTTTCTGTAGTACCACATACGCCTTCCTGCACACCACTGTGTCACACCATGATGATAATGGACTAAACTTCTGAAAATGCAAACAACCTAGTGGTGAGTGAGCTAACAGTTGATACTTGATATGCATTGGTTAATTAATGTCACATATAACAGGCAAAAATATGAGAGAATAAGGAAGAACATGATACTGTTTGTTGAATGTTAACAAATGATCCCTTCCATAAACCTACTCAGGATTCAGGATGTGGAGAAGCAGAAAATGATAAGAAGAGTATGGAAAAAAACAGGAACCCAAATGTCAAGGTTTTCCATCCAATCCTAAGGAATATAGGCACTTATGAAAGTGGGAGAATATGGGGCTAGGAGTAGAGCTCAGTGGTAATAATAGGTGAATTATTTCATAATATATAATTTAAATATTTCACCAATTGGTTTTTGTTTGCTGATTTGTGTGTATGTGTGTGTCTGTGTATATGTGTGTGTGGTTTTGTTTTTGATTTTTGGGTTGTTTTATTTTTTTAGATAGGGTTTCTTTGTGTAGCCTGTTGTCCTGGAACTTCCTCTGTAGACCAGGCTGTCCTCAGATACAGAGATCTTCCTGCCTCTGCCTCCTGAGTACTGAGATTAAAGGCATGTGCCACCACTGTCCAGCTCACCCCAGTTTTTTGTTTTTGTTTTGTTTTGTTTTTAACTTATTTCAATTTTGGTATTTTTTACAGTTACGTGTTTGATGTTCTTGTTCAGTTTGAAGGTTTGAATTTAACATATCTCATCTCAACACAAATCAAAAAATCAGATAATTGTCACTTGTCTTTTATAGCCTTGTACATAATAATCTTATCTGATGCAGTGAGGACTATGGTTGGCTAATGAATTAGAAAAGTTTATTAAAGAAGGAAATCATCATAATGGCACATAAAGTATTCTGTGTAGTTTAGCCGGACAGTGGTGGCACACGACTTTAATCCCAGCACTCGGGAGGCAGAGGCAGGCGGATCTCTGTGAGTTTGAGGCCAGCCTGGTCTACAGAGCAAGATCCAGGAAAGGCACAAAACTACACAGAGAAACCCTGTCTCGAACCCCCCCCCCCAAAAAAAAGTATTCTGTGTAGTTTAATTCATCTTTCTCTGGTGTAGTTCCAATTTCTCTCTTTGAGCATGAATCTGCTGCTGAGTGCTTCTTTAATTTTATGTCCTGTAGTGAGTCTTTAAAATAGCTGGAGGTCTATATACCATTTAAGTATAAACATTCTTTTATGATTTTATGTTTGCATTTTTTTGGTTTCACTTACCCATAACGTAAGTGTTTGTTAATAAAATATTTAACTTAGTGTTCATGGAGACAATTTTTTTTTGTATTTTCTCGCTTGCTATTTTTCAGTGATATTTAGACAACAATTTAGTAATGTGCCAATATTGACAGGCACAGTTACTTCAGCAAGTTTGAGAGCCAATCATCTGACACTTAGAAAACTTATCTCATGGCTGGTAAATACAGCAGGGCACAAGCAAAGAGAAAAGGGCCCGTCAGCCAGGGCACATCACAGATTAAGGAAACATGTGGGTTAACCATCAAGACGTCCAAGGGAAGGAGGCAGATAGTAACAACAGATGCTTCCATTTTATACCTCTATAACTTTGATCAGGTCATTTAATTTGCATAATCAAGTGTATTCATCTGAAAAATAGAAATTAAACAGGTTTTTTTGTGACCAGATAAGCAGCACACAGGTAATGATTTAAAATGACTTATTGGGTTAGTGTAAAAGCATGACGACATGAGTTCAAATCCCCAACACCCATGTATAAATCTAGGCATGCTTGTGTAGTACTAGCATTTGGTGATCACAGCCTGAGTGCCCTCAAGTACTCACATGTTAGCTTAACTTAAAAGTGAGCTTCCAGCTTGCATAACCACATGCATGTATCACACAACATCACACACACACACACACACACACACACACACACACAAATAATTTAACTTTAAAAAGTAAAATCAAATAATTAGAAAAAACTGTAAAATGTTTTGGATAAGTAGTATCATTTATAAATGTTTTGAATTGTATCACTCTGTATATTATTGTCATTATTAAAATATAACACAGATTTATTGAAGACTTATTATGCCTGTAAATATGAGAAGTACTTTGCATGCAATACTTCATATTGTAACTTACAGAAGGACAATAACGCTTACATAGTAGACTCAAGAGAGACGTTAGATCATTTTAATTCCAGATTATCTGCTCTTTATTATATTCTTTGTTGTATTCCTTTTCTAAAAAAATTAAAATTTGATTCACAAGAATACATTGGCATAACGTAAATTAGAATCAATCTTGTACTACCAATAAAAATTAAATTTATTTTAATAACTTCAAAGTTCTCTGCTTAATGGCAATTCCCAAGTCTAGTGACTACTAAAGTTGCAATTTTGTAATTAAAAATTTAGTGTATTGTAGTTGTTTTTGTTTTTGTTTTAACATTTACTCTTCTGGCTCTTTACTCTCTGGGGACCCAACATCCGGCTCCCAAATAAATCATGTGGAGTCTTACTCTTTCTTATGAATGCCTGACCTTAGCTTGGCTTATTTCTAGTCAGCTTTTCTTAACTTAAATTATTCTGTCTATCTTTCGCCTCTGGGGTTTTTCCTTTTCTTACTTCTGTATATCTTACTTTAAGTCTTACTCCATGGCTGGGTGTGTGGCTGGGTGTGTTCCTCTCCTCCTTTTTTCAATCCTCAATCTCCTTCTCCCAGATTTTTCCTCCTGTTTATTCTCCCTGTCTGCTAGCCCTGCCTAACCTTTCTCCTGCCTTGCTATTGGCTATTTAGCTCTTTATTAGACAAATCGAGTGTTTTAGACAGGCAAAATAACATAGCTTCACAGAGTTAAACAAATGCAACATAAAAGAATGAAAAACATCTTTGCATCATTAAAGCAAATATTCCATAGCATAAACAAATGTAACACATCTTAAAATAATATTCCACAACAATATATTCCTTCACACATAAATGTTTGAAACCTGTATGTGCTACATTTTTATCGGGAGGCCAAATTCATTACTACTCACTGTGTTATGACATCAACTACAATGAAGGAAAACACAAACTATCAAAAATAGTATAACAGCAGGGTACAAATCAAAATTAAAATTATAACTTATCAATATGCTTAGTTTTTCTATAATGGAGAATATTCAGAAGTTGTTTGGCTGTAACTCTTGTCTTACCCATGTGACCCTTTATCCAGGATGACTCTATGCTTTATGCTTTTTAGTAGACACTGCCAGCCTGGGCACTAAATCAATATGGAAATTAAACTGGCAATTCAGAACACATTGATTTATGAGGTTGCATTTCTCCTTTAGATTTCATAATATTTTGAGCATTCATAAATTAAACATAAAATCAATTTAAATTAAAAGTTAAGAGGTAGGAGCTCTCAGGTAAATGCTTAATGGTTTATTAGTTTTATGAAGTATGTTAGGCACACTAAACTTTATACTGGTGTTATTATTAACTAATATTTCCAAAATACTAACGAGGAACTATCAATTTCTAACCATCCAGGTTCTGAACTATATAGCACACCCAATTTCACAATTAAACCATTGCATCATGTCTCACTCTAAATGTTGGATATCAAAAGAAACTAGTATTAAAAGAAAAGTAAAATTGAATTTTAGACATTTGGTTAAAATTTGAAAACATCTTCATTGAAGGAAAATTTAGTCATTTGCAATTATTAAGTTTTAAAAATCATGCATTTAGTGGGCATTAACAAAAGAATGCATCCAAGATAATGTCGTGCAACTAAAACATAACCCTAATTGTTTACTTATATCATGTTTGCATCCCTTTATTTATTGCATTCCACTGTGTTTCTTATATTTTTGGTTGTGAGCCTAGCCTTTAATGGTGAAGCCATCTCTTCAGCTCCCTTTCTACTGTATAATGCATGTAAAAGCATTAGAAATAAAGTATAGACAAGGAAACACAGACTTGGACTTTTTCATACACTTTTAGAAAGAAGTACAGATATCATATGATAGATTCAACTAAAACTAAGCATGAATGCATTATAGTGCATATTATGTGTCAGTCCCTATTCTAACTATCTCTGTGTATTAGCCTTATCATCCTACCAACAACTCAATAGTAGATGTGTCATCTCCATTTTACACATCTGTAGACTATGGCACAGGGATGTTAAATAAACTGTCAATGATTAGCAGTTAGATGCAGTCATGTCAAGACTTTGGCACAGGAAGTCTTTCATCCAGGCTCAGGCACTGTACCTTCTTGTGGGATTATTTGTCTGTAGAAGATGAACATGGAATGCTGCTGTGAGGACTAGCCTTCAGCAGCTCAAGAACTGGGGGTGGGGGAGCCACAGAGTTGGAGGACTAATCACTCAATTTGACTTTTCTATTTGAAGGAGTAAGGCTTAATTCTCTGGGGCTGGCAAAAAAAGGAAACACACACACACACACACACAAACACAAACCTTTTGGGTCTTTCTATTAACTCTCTCTCATTTCTTTATTTCTTTTCTTACCTCTATACAGGTGTATCCCTTCTGTGTAGTCTTAATTTCTTCTTTACAGCTTATATACCCCAGCAAAAAATCTTTCAAGCCATATAAAAATTACTATGTGGTTACATTCTATTTTTAAGTGAATGATTATGATGACTACAAGGGAAAAGTCATGTTTTCCATATCCCTTACATGATCAAATATTTTATATATACAGGTGAAAAACAAATTATCCCCAAGAATCCACATACATTCATGTTCATGCAACTTTAGTGTAAGCAAGCAAGGCATTTTTCTCAGCCAGTTCTTTAACTGTCTAACAACATTTTGTGGTTACAAAGAAAGGGTCAATCACTTTATTTTTTATTGCAAAAGGTAATCATAAAAATCTTAAAAATCCAAACTTTTATATATGAAAAACAGTCACCTCTACTTTAAATCCTCAGGGTGCATACCCACTCATCAACAGTTTTTTAATATCAGGAAGCTGAGGGCAGAAATGAGTAGAAGGAATTAATATCACCTTTGACCACCAACCCATCCTAACACGAAAAGCACATTAGCCAGCAATAGCCAGCCTGCCATTGTTCCTGTTCTCTGACTTTAAGGAGTCCTTTGCTCAACTATTAAAAGTGTACCTTTCTAAACTTTAAATTGTTCCCCAAGATTTTCTACCTCAAAGCCATTAACAAAAACATCTTAACCTAACCTAAGTCATTATTTAATGCTTTGTTTTAGCTATGATGCACACCAAAACCCATGAACACATTTCCCAATATCAGAAAGGACTTGGGCTAACTACTGGGACTCAATTGTTTTCCTTAATCATTAACCTAAACCACAGTCTACAGAGCTCCTCGAGAGAAACTCATAAGTCCTAGCTTCATGACATTTCCTTGTTCTTATTTTCTGCCCTCTGCAGCCCCTGCTTTATCAGGGGAGGGGCAACATTATAAATAGTAGTACAGCTCAAGAGAAAATTATATTCATAATAATCCACAGGTAAAAAACCAGTAGAATGGGATATTTCCATGAGATAATCACACTACGTTAAAGGCAGTGGGGATCCCCCCCCCATTCACACCATACCCAGATACCAGAGAAAAATGGCAGTGGCAAACATGTAAAGGCATAGCAGAGCAAGAGACATTCTGGAGCCGAAGCTCTCAGAGCCTTGCCTATCTAAGATTCATGCATCAGTGCCTTGCATTCGTATGGGTTAATCCCCTGAAATCTAATGTTGCCTGCTGCTCCTCTGCCACAGCCACCTGTAAGATCAAATTAATTTTTCTCTAAGAAATTACTGTTGGAACAAGATCTAAATGCTAAGTAGGAATGAGCTAGGTGCTGATGTGAGTAGGAAAGGAATGCTGATCTGGAAGGATATGGATGTATTAATATACAAAGTAAAAAGAATAAAGAGAATTCTAGAAGTCCAAGTAAGTCCAGAGTGACTGAGGTGGAGGGGGCTCAGTGTGTGAAGTTGGAGGAAAATACAAGGAGCATACTTTCCGGATGGATGCTATTACTTTCATTATCTGGATACTTACATCCTATCCTTACCTATCCTTACATCATCATGTGTCAGTTTTGGCTGAAATTAAAATAACTTAGGGAGAATTTCATAGTGTGTCACCTCAGACCATATATATCAGAACATCTGGAGAAAGACTAGGATAGCTCCAATGAACACTCATGTGCTGTCAAGATTGAGAAAGGATTGTTAGGTGAACATCAGATGACCATAAGTAGTGGGTGGTTTTGTATGTCAACTTGACACAAGCTAGAGTCATCAGAGGAAGGAGCGTTAGTTTAGGAAATGTCTCCTTGAGATCCAGTTATAAGGCATTTTCTTATTTAGTGATCAATAGGGGAGGACCCAACCCATAGTGGGTAGTGCCATCCCTAGGCTTTTAGTCCTGGGTTCTTTAAGAAGGTGAGCTGAGCAAACCATGGGAACAAGCCAGTAAGCAGCTCCCCTCCATGGCCTCTGCATCAGCTAATGCCTTCCAGGGTCCTGCCCTGTTTGAGTTCCTGTCCTGACTTTCTTCAGTAATAAACAGCAATGCTGAAGTGTAAGCCAAATAAACCCTTTCCTCCCCAACTTGCATTTTGGTCATGGTGTTTCATCACAGCAATAGAAATCTTAAGACATCAGACATGATAAGGTGGTGACATCTAATCAGTATAAGACATCCTGAACCAAGAATGTGAGCAAGGTTTTATGGTGAGTGTGATTTGAGGTGGTTAATGTGGTTTGTTTGATGGGGAGAAGTGGGATGGCTGATAAGGACCCATGTGACCTACATGAGTTCTCAAACAGAGAGAAGTAACCTTCAAATCAAGGCATTATTTGGCTTAATGGGACTTAGTCAGCTAAGTACCTTGAAGACAAGTTTTTCAGCTGGCTGCAGATGTGGAGGTCAGAAGTGTAAAGAACTACATGGACTCAATGGACTATTGCTGGCTTGCAGTAGGGAAGGCACTTTGACACATTGGTATGAGAGGCCACCAGAAGCTGAGAGAAGCCTTGGCTGACAGCCAGGAAAGGAAATGGAGTCTGAGGGTTTTTTTAAAAGACTGATTATTTTTATTTTATGTGTGTGAGTGTTTGTCTGCATGTATCTATGTGCACTTCATGTGTGTCTGGGGCCTGTAAAGCCCAGAAAAAGAACTGGAGTTACAGACACTTGAGACTGGCCATGTGGATTCTGGGAACCAAACTTAAGTCCTTTGCAAGAGCATCAAATGTTCCTAGCCTCTGGGGTATCTCTCTAGCTCCTGAAATCTGAATCTTACATCAAAAAGGAAACTTGTCTTGCTAACAAGTATTGATCTCAAAAAAAAAAAAAAATCTTAAATCCAAGAAACTGGTAGCCATAGATAACATTTTGATTTTAGCCCATAAGCAGAAATCTTGTCATATCACTCCCATACATCCAACCTGCAGAATTAATAAAAGCTAGTAAATGTGTGACATCCAAAGGCTCTAAGTTTGCTCATCTGTTCTCTAGTAATAGACAACTCTTCCACATATCTAAGGTCTTCCTGTTATGTGATACTTCAAGTTCCCCTGAGATGCAAGGCAGTCTTCCATTTTATGTAAAAAAGGTCAACACTGACTTACATATAAATTTGATCCACCAGCACCAAAGCCAAGCCCACTGAGTTTTAAATAACCAAACTACTATTTCCTAAACATTACGAGAATAAGAAAATTGATATTTGCAAATGTTCAAATTATCACTCTGAATTTAAAAAAAAAAAATGTACCTTGGAGCAAATGGAGTATCTCCTACATCAAAAACCATGGTTAGAATCAGAAAGGAAGCCCACAACAGTCCAACGCTGTAAAGTATTCAGGAGCTAACTAGAAGCCACAGTAGTAGGTATTTTATGGCTAGAGTGTAAACTTTGAACATAATTTTGTAAAAGCATCCTCATCCCATACTGATTTAAGTAAAATACTTGTCATGTACCAAATTTGTTTTCATTTCATGGTGATTATTTTTTAAGAAAAGAAGCCATTTCTCCCAGTTAGGAGAGCACTTTCACCCTCTCCTTCCCCTCCCTCCTACAGCTAAGTTAGACATGACCTGCCCAGAGGAAAGACGGACGGACGCACTGTGTCCTTCCTTTCTCAGAACTGAAGAGGCCTGCAGTCATGTGCATTGGTGTCTAGTGTCCATCAGTACAGGTTGCATTTTCAGACACTGTCAACAGTCCTGTGATTTCCAGCATATGCACTCTAAACACTGTCTTTGCTGGTGAGATTTTTCTGTCTTTCCTGTGGTGTGTCATCTCTATTAGACTTTGTAAACCACAGCAGTTGAAATCTTTAACCAGCCATTACTAATAAGCATATGTTAATTGTTGTGAAGATCATAAGCAGGTCAATTAGGAGGCAAAGACTGGAACCGAAGGCAACCAAGGCTGGAGGGAAAATCCAGGGCAGGTGTTAGCCAGCATGGTCTGCCCTGGCGGGAGCTCCCTGCATCTTGGTAGCAGCTCATTTAATGTTTTGATTTGCTGAATTTGCATTTCAAATTTCCATTCCTAATAGACGATATAGTCAGTCTTTGTTAATGAGGACTCTGATTACATGTGCCATTATAATTGGGAATTAGCAGACCAGCCTTGTTTTGGAGATTAAACCCAAAGCAAATTGGATTAAATATAGTGTGACCGAAACCTCAGGCCTCCTTTTTTTTCCCCCTTTTTAAAAAATCTTGAGTCAAAGGTGAAACAAAATCCATTGGTTCCAGGCATATGGCTCATAACTTTATTATCACTGTAGAGCTTTAATTATACTTTAAAAGATAGTCTTTTTTTAATCATTCAGTTATAGTGCTTAAAACATGTTTATTAAATCTTTTTCCCCCTCAAAAAAACAAAACTGAAGAGTTTGAGAGCAGATCAGTAAATATTCACAATTAATTATACATTACATGGGCATACATGATAGATTGTTTATATTTTTTATAAGGGTATTGTGTCTACAAGAGGATTGGGGTCATAACACTTCAAACTGAGCTCATGTGAAGTGGCCCAACCTGCCTTCATGACCATATGATTTTCAGTCAGTTTCTATAATCTATGCCTGGGAACTTTACTATGGTCTCTATGGGCATATTTACTACAAAGATTAAATTAAAAATTTTACATTGATATTGATTCTTAGGAACACATTTTAATTTCATTTTATTGAAATTTCAACACCATGTTATGGTTTGGATGGTAACTACCATAGCCCTGACATGACATGTAGCTCAGGGTTGTGTGGGTTTTCTTTATTCTCTTGGGTCATTTGCTATTGTAATCCAGTTACACTCCAACATTTTCATTATCAAGCTTAAGACCACTTCTTCAGAAACTTCCACTAATCCCAAGCTATTGGAAAATCATGCTTATTAATTCCTATGAGATTCAGTTAGATGTTTGTTTGGCTATAGGCAGCCTTAATTACATAACAAAAGATCTTCACAAGATGAAGAGAAATTCAGATAACTTCTGAGTGAATATTGGCCTTGGAAGATGAACAAATGCAATTTCAGCAGGATGTTAAAAAACATGTACACCTTTTCAGCCATAAAATGTTAATGTGTGGAGAAATGTAAAAAGGAGAACTTTTTACAGGAGTGTGGAGTTTTATTCAATTGCACTGGGTTTACAGAGGAAAATAATCATCCTGGGAAGTTGCTATCCAAATAAAGGTGAGCATGCTCCTGGCATGGCCTTACCGCCCAGAGTTACCTTTAAGAGCCACTTGAAGCTCTATCCAGAAAGTGACAGAAGGGATGGAGAGATGGGTCAGTGGTGAAGCATGCTTGCTGCTCTTCTAGAGGGCCAGAGTTCAGTTCCCATAATCCATTTCAGGAGCTCACAACTGCCTATAACTCCAGCTACTCAGGATCTGACTCTCCTTTTTGGCTTCTGAGGGCACAAGTACACATGTGAGAGACAGTCACAGATAGAGAAACATGAATTAATAAAATAAATCCTAACAAAAAGATAAAGTGATAGAACTTGCTGTGGGTGTGGCTTCTGTCATTGGAACCTTAAGCACCATTACCTGGGTGTGGTGTGTTAACTCTTCAGACACTCAATGTCATGTGCATGACCTAGGCTGGTGCCTGAGGTTCAGAGGGGAGGAAAGAAGAGCTGACAAGATGTGGGTTTGCCTCAGGATCAGATGGGCGCCATTGCTTCTGTACAGTTTTGAGGAGGAAAAGACGGCTTTCGGTTAAACCAATACAGAATCGTAATGTAAATATCACGAGTTTTCATTTCTCAGAAAGGTAAAATAATATCATTAACATAAAATTTTCTAAAATAAAATAAAATTTTTAATTTTAAAATTTACTCCTGGAGTTTCATAAATTATAGCATCCTTTGACACACTTGATACATGAGTGAACTAAGAATCTTTCTTACAATGTTTCACAAATTGTCACTGTCCATGTTTATTGTTATGGAAAAAAAGTTCCCTTTGCTAGATTTAAAAATTAAAATAATTTGGTTACATGTTCATTTAAGTTTATTAGTTTTATATGTTTACTTAACCATAACCCAAATTATTCTTCTTGGGTTTGATTACATGGAGCACTATAGGAAGAGTAATAGCTCTTGAGCATCTCCAAGGACAGGTTTTCAAGTGTTTAGATGGTGATTAAAAGGGCAATCTGCTTCTCACTTATCCCCAGTAACTTCTCTGTATCAGTGATGTGAGTTGTATGGGAAATAATACTGGTTTTAAATCTTGGCAATTCTGAACAATCCAGTAAACTTTGGTTTGACATGCTTTAGGACTATTGGTTATCTTTTAATCTTTGATATCTCAAGATATTTTAGTTTTACAAATTACCTTCTAGCTTTTGTAAGGAAAAAATGCTCATGCCCTCAAATCAGTTAAATTAGCCCCAGATGAACATGGACAGTTACACTAAGAATTCCACTTCTTTTGATTAACAGTCTGATGAGCAACCTCCTGGATAATTACACTTGTACATATACCATATGTATCCATGCACAAATATAAATGTATATAATACTTTATGAGGATGTAGAATACATTGGTGAATAATGAGATGAGATAACAAATATCAGTACATTGAATACATTAAAGGTCAGACATTTTTGTGTGATTTTGATTTACGTGTGCATGTATATATGTGAGCTTGCATTGTGTCACAACATAAAATGTACTTTATTGCATATATTACAACGAAATTTAAATTTTAACTGTATCCAGATAGGAGGTAAGCCAGGCAACTTTACAAACCAAATAACTACCCATCCAACCATGCTCCTGATTTCTTCAGGAATTTCCACCTACCTCCTTTTTATTAGGTGGAAAGTTGCTATCCAAATAAAGGTGAGCATGTTCCTGGCATGCCCTTACCACCCAGAGTTACCTTTAAGAGCCACTTGAAGCCTTCTCTGCCTTTCCAGGGTCTAACTTCCTCTATGATAGATGTTGCTAATTTCTGCTGTTAGGATAATTTCCATTGTTGAAGTGTATTATTGGTGATATATTTTGCAGATATATTGTGCATCAAAGAGTTCAAAGTTTTTAAAGTTCAAAGATTTTAAAGTTCATGTAGTTCATTTTAAAGATCTTCAGCACTGGGTTTTCATGGGCTCTTAGACATCTTTTCTTAGTTGTGAGGGTGCTCTGAGTCTACTTGAGTGACCGCCAATGGTAATACTGGACAGTAAGACCCACTGAGTTTCCCTGGTGATGTCACACTTTGTTTCTAAGGGGAATTAAATGTTGTCCATGTGATTCCACAAAGAAAATACAGCTGGAAAGTTATGCCTGATTCTTCTGTCCTCTGCTCTTGGCCCTTTTTCCTTTGTGGATTTTAGTACACATCCTATGTGTAGAAGCTCTTTGTGAGTCCTGGGAGTCCTGGGAGATCTTTCATTGAGTCGTTGAATCTAAGAGCAGTATTGAAGACCACAGCATTACAAAAAGATGAATAGCCTCCTTGTGGTAAAAACCACAAGGCCTCCCACTCCATGGAGGTATTATCATTTTACTGCAGTATTCCATTCTTGATGGACATGTAATTTCCATGGTGATAGGTAAAGTATATTCTGTCTTTTCAGTATAGTGAAGTTTTTATTCTTACCAGTTTGCTTTGCACATGTGAGATACATTTTTACCTGCATTGCTTTTTGTGATATATTGTTACTTATATTTCTTTGAGTGTAAAAGGACTGTATACATATGTCTAAAAGAACTTGGTATTTCTTCTTCTGAAACTCACTTTTTTATTAGCGTACCTGGCATTCTTATTATGGATTTGTAGTTTATTTTGGATGATGTGAGAAATTTGGTTGGTATGCTTGAATTACAAAATATTTTAAAACAAATATAAATATACTACCTCAAGTATTTATGAAAGCTTGAAATCAATGCTGCAAGAGTTCTGAACATAGACTTCTTACCCGGGCTCTATCTGAAAACAGAAAATTCATATAGTGATTAAAATTCAGGTCAGTCATTTTGCTATTTATTTTACAAAGCAAAATTTTTCTTCTTATTCTAAAACATTGACAAATAAATTTCAACCACAGTTGGTCAAAGGAACTTTCTGGATAATTGTGTTAAACAATAAAATTAGTTACTTTCCTGTTGCTGTGTTAAAACGCCAAGGCAGTTTATAAAAGGACAAGCTTAATTTGGCTTATGGTTCCAGAGGGAGAGTCCACAACGACAGGGGAGGCCGGGCAGCCGGCAGCCAAGGCAGGGAGTTGAGAAATCACACTGTCAACCACAAATAAAAAGCAGGGACAGTGAACTGGAAGTGCGGTGACATTATAAACGCTTCAAGTCTACCCCAGTGATGTCCTTCCCCCAGCAAGGCTCCTCTTCCTAAAGGTTCTACACCTCACCAAATGGGGGCCCCCAGGGACCTGTGTTCAAATACTTAAGCCTGTCTGGAACATTTCTCATTCAAACTACTGCAAGTGTCAAGACAGAAAAAAAATATACGTATGAGTATATACATTTTAGAAAATAGAATGACGGGTTATGTTTAACAGTGCCTGAACCTTAAAGTTGTGCATTAATTGTTCCACAGCCCAAACTTAAAGCAATCTCAGAAAAGCCAAGTGCAATAGCACCAGATTCACCAAAGGAAACTGATTTTGTGTTGGGCACAGCAGCTGATTCCTCAGTGCAGTTTTGTAGACCATGTATATTGGTGACAGCTGGCTAGTCTTCAGGAATAACAAAAAGACAGAGACAGATGGGATGGGAGAGAGAAAGAGAGAACAAGCCTGGTGGAGAGATGGGCGCCTGGGAAGGCCCCCAAATCATTAAGATCTATGTCACTACTAATACTAGAAAAGCAGAAACTAATAAATGAAACAACTCTCAGCACTTTTGCGATTTTTTTTAAAAAAATCTCCAATTAAGTAATATAGATAAGCGTGATAATACATGCTTATCATACCAGCATTTGGAAGTTTGATTCATGAAAATCTGTTGAAGACCAGCCTCAGCTGAACATCAAGTTTGAGGCAAGTCTAGTTTACGTGAGACCCTATCTCAAAGCCCACTCCCCCACGTTAAAAAATGGTACATTACTTTTTATAATTCATCTGTATCTCTTATTGCTTTAATAGTGGGCTGTTATTTTATTGGGTGCAACACACTATTACCAATTTTAAGTATTACTGTTGCTACTATTATTACTATTATAGATATTAGTAATAAATTATTTTATGCTTAAAGTATTTTCAGATATATTTTCTCACGGTAAACAATGATTCAGTTTTATCCCTTTT
Organism: Peromyscus attwateri; assembly: GCA_902168425.1. Lineage (NCBI taxonomy): Eukaryota > Metazoa > Chordata > Mammalia > Rodentia > Cricetidae > Peromyscus > Peromyscus attwateri. The sequence continues at coordinate 11,631 of CABHPP010139773.1, read as the reverse complement.
AGAAAAATGAGACGCATCTAAATGATCAGTAAATAGATTGGTGTATTTTTTGTAGTAATTTGGTGGCCTTTCTAATAGACAGCTTAATCTGAAGTTTAAGGAGAATAAGTGCTGGTTTGGTAGTGACTTGCTCTACCCAAGTTCACAAAATTAGAGACAGAGCTGTCTCCCTCCCTCCCTCCCTCCCTCTCTCCCTCCCTCCCTCCCTCCCTCCCTCCCTTCCTTCCTCCCTTCCTTCCTTTGTCCTCTTGTCACTTTTTGCGGGGCCTGCTGCTGTGTCAGTTCCTCTTAGAAGGTGAGAACTCCATTGCATGATGTGACCTGGTGTCCTTAAGGAACAGACAGACTGAAGAGTCCCACCCACTGAAATGCATCGTCTCCTCAGTGTGATGATGGAAATGTTGCACTGGCTCAGAGGAAGAAATGACTGGATCTGGGGAAGGTTGGAGATGACTAGGAGTGGAAGGGCCACAGACATTTCAGAACAAGTCTAGAAGGAAAGCCTGTGATAGTTTTGAGGAGGCAAGCTAAAACGTCTGCGGCATTACATATAAGAGTATCAGAGTCACCACCCTGCAGTACAGAAAGATGTATCCCTCTGAGGAAAACATACTCCATATTTAACCTAAGGCATTCTCTCTCTCTCTCTCTCTCTCTCTCTCTCTCTCTCTCTCTCTCTCTCTCTCCCCCCTCATCTCACTTTTTAATTTTTTTTCTTTTATTGAAAATAGATTTTCCCTCACATAATATATGCTCATCATGGTCCTTCCTCCCTCTACTCCAGCTCCTACCCACCTCTGTTGCCATCTGGATCCATTCCCTTTCTACCCTTGTTAGAAAGCAAACATGCTTCTATTGGATTATAATCTAAGAAATAAAATTTAGCATATCAGAACTGGACAAAACAAACAAATAGAAAGAAAAGAGCCCAAACAAAGGCAAAAATAAAGACATTCACATACCCAGGAATCTTATAAAGACACTAAATTGGAATCTATAATATATACTCAAATAACCTATAGGATAAAAGGAGAGAGGAAAAATAACATAAATAAAATAATAAAAAATAAAATAAAAGTTTAAAAAGGAATAACCCTGACATGACATTATGTGACAAGGAGTCTCCAACGATGCTGGCGAGTTCACTTTCTGTTGGCCATCTACTGCTGGGCATGCACCCTACCCTTAAGAGTAGCTCGTTTCCTCAGTGAAACTCCTTTGGAGAAAACTAGATTTTCACTTTCAAGTGTTTATCAATTGGAGATTGCTTCTGGATTAAGGATGGGGGAATGTGTCCACTTCTCCTTTCCATTCTAGGTGCAAACCTGTGAAGGTCTTTGCATGCTGCCACGGTCCTGGTGAGTTCGTGTGTGTCAATCTTATTTATTTAGAGGGCTTTGTTTCTTCGGTGTCCTCCATTCCCTCTGACTCCTACACTTCTTTCTCAACTCCTCTTCAGTGGTATTCCCTGAGCTGTAAGGGGAGAGATTTGATGGAGACATCCAGTTTAGGGCTGAGTATTCCAAGGCCTCTCATTCTGCATAATGCCTGGCTGTGGGTCTCTGTATTTGTTCCTATATGTCACCTTGGAGGAAGCTTTGCTGATGATGGCTAAGCAAGGCATTGATCTATGAGGATAGCAGAATATCATTGGGAATAATTTCATTGCTACAATTTGTGTTGTTTGTTTTGTTCTAGAACAGCTGTATTTGGTTTCATCCTAGGTCCCTGGGCTATCTAGTCTCAGACTCTCGGTCATCCAAGCAGTGTGGGTTGTAAGTCATATCAGATATTGGTAGGTTTTTTGCCACCACTGCACTAGCATATCTTGCAGGCAGAACATCACTGTCTATCAGAGAATTTGTGGCTGGGTCCGTGTTTATGTTTTTCCTTTGATGGAATTGCAGAGCCCCTTCAGGTACCAAAGATGCTAGCACAAAGGGGTGAAGGCTCTATGTGGGCACCATCTCTGCTTCTCTCTCCAAGTTCAATGACTTGTGTAGGTGCTGTCTTCAGCAATGGGACCTTGTTGTCAGTTTGTGGAGAGAAACCTATAGCTTTGGCAACAGTCTAGGTTGTTTAGGGGTTCCCACAGGACCCTTTGGCCAACAATTCAATTAGATGCAACCCAGTCCCACTGTTGGAAGCTTACTTTGGTGACAAGAGATGGCCAGTTGGGACTCTTTCTCCCCATGATTTGGCAATTGCCTTCATACATGTATATATTTTATAAAGCTTCTACTGTTATTACGTTTCCATATAACTCTCAAATGGCCCATAATTTTAGCTGTCTCTCCACATATTCCCTCTCTAGTCCCTTTAAACTATGAATCTGGATAAATACGTTTTTAAAAATTTGAGTGCCATTTTAAGAAACTTTTTTCTAACTACAGCAGTTAAGATTCATTGAAGAAAATTTAGAATTTGTGGGAAAAATTCAAAGGCACAAAATCCTGCCATATATATGTATGCATATGCACATATTGCATATGTGCACATATTGTGTATATGCATGTTATATACATGTACGTACTCTTCCTTCTTGTGTATAATATTTTATAATTTTATGAATAAAATGGTGATATATAAAATCATTATTTACATTGACCTTGTAAATGAGAGGCTTTCATGTAGTACATTGCATAGCAGCATAAATTAACTCTTGCTGTATCATCAAACACTAAAGATTTTCCTTGTTTTAGATGCCCGTATTTCTAATTTTTTCTAGTATTATTTCTTTCATTATTTTGTTTTACTTATTTACAATATTATGTCCCCAATCGGATTACCAGAAACAGAATTTCTGGATCAAAGGTGTAATTTTTGTACTGTAATCAAATTTGTTATTTAGAAACCTGGTACCAGTTCATATTGTCACCGTTGCTGACTTGCTGAGATTTTGATATTTTTAAAATTAAGTTGTGATATAGTTATGTCTTTAGAATTAGTAACTCTTTGTAGCTTCTTCTGTTTTTCTTTTCTTTTGATACTTTCTTCTACCACAATCAACAGTGTTTCTAAAGTGGAGTGTTCCCGTCTTCTTTTTGCTTTGAGACAAGGTCTCACTAAGTTGCCCAGGCAAGTCTTGAGCTCACTCTTATCCCAGGCTGGCCTTAACTTGTCATTTTCTTTCCTCAACCTCTTGAATAGCTGAGATCAAAGGCTTGCATTACCAGAACTGTCTAGTAACGTTTTGATATGGCTAAATGATGTATCTCTTTGACTGTGAGTTCCTTCACTATGTTTTTATCTAAAGTTGAATATTATAAAGAATTTTTATGCAAAAGACCTAATTATCTCCAAATTTAATATTTGATGTCCATAAAATGGGCTGCATCAGGTTCTGACATTGTAGGACATTTCTTCTATAAGTGGTAACAGTACCTAGAAATCTAAAACGCCCATGTTGTGAATTGGAGCACAGGTCTTCAAAGAAAGCTAGTATAAGTAACTGAAGATGATCTAGTTGGCTTTCCCCATATTGTAAGGTAGTAGAAAGCTCCGAGTCTTCATGAAGTCATTATAGTAGTTGCTACTTTTAGGTTGACTAGAGTTACTATGTGAATTAGTCATTGAACAGTATACACAGTAGTGGGTTTGACATTCCCTTTTTTAGAGTAATGATATAAATACATCCATATAAATAGTGTTAAAAGGCTTATCTTAATACAGCTTGTTTTTCTTAGCTAAGAATAATGCGAGTTACCTCTATATAAATGATGGCGTAACTTCATCTACCACTTTTCTTTGTGGACTGAAATTATGACAGACAATACCTTGTTGGCTAGTTGTTATTTCCTGTTCCTCTAGATGCCACTTACAATGACATGTTGGCAGTTTTTCAGTGATCAGTCCTAAGCCAGCCAGAGCACAAATGGAGCCAGACTTCAATTGACCTCTGTGATAAGAGAGACCACTAGAGACACTTTCCTCAGCCAAACAGCAAATGTAGGACACAATTCATAGAAGGGACTGAGCTTCAAAATATTGTTTGGTAACTCCCCCCTTGTATCCCAGTGAACAAAATGGAGCCCAGCTGGCAGAATACAGGGATATGTTGTGTGTGTCAGGTCAGTTATAATTTGTACAAGGAAAGAGTACCAGCTTAATAATTGATGTCAATCCAGAAGGTGCTCAGTTCTGTTCAACTTTTTCATCTGTGGCTCAGGCAAAGATATAGGTTTACTCAACACATGAGATGACCCAACAGCACCTAGTTTTGGTGATAGCTTGAGAACTTTAAAAGATCTTAACCAGCTTAAGTGATGGTATAAAATCTAGTTGATAAATTGTAATGGGAATGAATATATCACTCCACCCTGGAGATCCCTAACACACCCATTTGGATACAGAATGTCAGAACGTACGGTGACCAGCCATTTAAGAGTGGCTTGGCAGTGGTGCTTAAATTCAGCTCTGTAATATGATAGAACACAACTGTGGTGGTATTGTGTTCCCCAAAATATTGTGTACCTTAATAAACTTATCTGGGGTAAGAGATGGAACAGCCACAATATTAAACAGAGGTTAGGCAGTGGTAGCACACACCTTTAATCCTAGCACTCCAGAGACAGAAATCCCTCTGGATCTCTGTGAGTTCATGGCCACATTGGAAACGGCCAGGCATGGTGACACACACCTTTAATCCCAGAAAGTGAGCCTTTAATCTCAGAGAGTGGTGGTAAAAAGCAGAAAGGTATATAAAGAGTGAGGACCAGAAACTAGAAGCATTTGGCCTGGAGAAGCATTTGGCCTGGTTAAGCATGTGGCTGGTTAAGATTTCAGGCTTCTAGCAGCTGTTCAGCTGAGACCCATTCTGGATTAGGACTCAGAGGCCTCCAGTCTGAGGAAACAAGACCAGCTGAGGATCCGGCGAGGTGACGTAGCTGTGGCTTGTTCTGTCTCTCTGACCTTCCAGGATTTCGCCTCAATAACTGTCCTCAGGTTTGATCTTATTAATAAGACTCTTTAAGATTCATGCTACACACAACCACCTGGGAATTTTATAACATTTGGTTTCAGTTAATAGGGATCAAAAATTAGAAACAAAAGTGAAATTTAAATGAAATAAGTTTAAAGACTCTGAAGACAGTACTTACACTAAGCTTTCCACACAAAAGGTATCCATTAAGAGAACTTTGCCTAGATGTTGCTTGTTGGGAAGAGAATAATAAAATATTTAGGCCAGTTGTTTTATTCTCTTTGGTATAGTTTTGCTATTAATTTGTATTACAGTTATTTTAACTTCTGAAGGATATTTTAGATTCACTCTTCATAGTCAATTTTTGTTATTTTTTTAATGCAAGTGAAATTTTAGTGTATTGGTCTCTTTTGTGGCTATAACAAAACATCTGATCCTGAGTAACTTTGTACAGAAATGAGATTTATTTGTCTTACAGTTGTTGGTAGTCAAGGACACAGCGAAACTGGCATTGGTGTGGCTCTAGTGAGGATCTCATAACAGAGGGCATCACAGAGACAGACATCAGAGTGAGAAGTGAAATGGGAAACTGAGTGAGGGGAGTGGTCAGTCTTCTTTTCACCACAAGTCTCTCTCAAGAATTTACCAGATGTCCTGTCAGAATTACATTAATTCCTTCCAAAGAAACATTCCCAGTGACCCAGGGTCACCCACTACATCCCACTTCTTTTTCTTTCTCTCTTTCTTTCTTTCTTTCTTTCTTTCTTTCTTTCTCTCTCTCTCTCTCTCTCTCTCTCTCTTTCTTTTTTTTTTTGAGACAGGATTTCTCTGTGTAGCTTTGCACCTTTCCTGGAACTCACTCTGTAGACCAGGCTGGCCTTTGAACTCAGAGATCTGCCTGCCTCTGCCTCTGCCTCCCGAGTGCTGGGATTAAAGGCGTGCACCACTGCCCCATGGCTTACATACCACTTCTTAAAAGGTCCACCCACAAGTTTTAATATCACCACGTTGAACAGTGACCTTTCATGTCAAACCACATCTAGACCATAATTGTGAACATTATTCTAAACCTCAGCATTACTCCAAAAAACTACATCATTGGAGAATTGACAGTTGCCTTTTTTTTTCTGCTGCTCCATTGTGTCTCCATTCTCCCTTCAACAGAGCCCCTGTTGACAACTAATCAATCATATTAGTTTCTATTTTCTCTATACTATACTTTTTGAAAAAAAAACTGGATGCATTATAATTTTTTTATTTTCCTTTCATGTGTACAAAAGCAAAGTAACCTACTATAGATAGTCTTTTGCACTTTCTATGTATTACTCCTCGATAGGTCCTGGAAAGCGCTCTACTTTGGTTCCTAGGACTCTTCACTTCCGCCTAAAGCTTCACAGTATTGGGTAGAACTACTTTATAGATTCACCATATTTTGTTCAATTGATCTTCTAACTGCCATCACTTGTTACTTCATAGGGAACATCAGATTATTGATCTTCATTTTTTTTAAAGTTCTAACAAGAGATAGCATACCTTTGTGACTTCCTTAGGTTGAAAATGTTTTCTTCCAATGTCTTCTGACTTGACTTTGTCTTGAGAGGAAATGAAAGAACCTTACACAGACAATTTATTCTTTACTTTTTTTGCTTCTGGATTTTTAAATTATAATTTAAAGATATTTTCCTGTAACTGCATAAAAGGGGAATTCAGCCATGAATTTCTGGAATTTATATGTCCACTTTTACTTTGCCAATATTAAATAGATATAGAGTTTGTTTTCCTACAATATTTAGAGGTGTGTGTTCAACTTTGTTTAAATGACCTTAGCTATTACCTTTATTATGCACTAAATTTCTCATGAGCCTGAGTCTATTTCTGTGTTTTTCTCTCACATGTCAATATAGTAATATTTTGCTTATAGAGGATTGTAGTATATTTTAAAGTTTGGGGGGGTTGTTTTGTTTTCTTATGAATTCCTTCATGCTTCCTTTTCCAAGTGAATTTTGGCATCAGTTACTTATCTCCTTTTTCCAAAGGTCCAACAACAACAACTTTTGATCTAAATACAAATAATACTAGGAGACAAGAGAGTTGAAACTTTCCAACTGTCAGGTCTGTCCTAAAACAAAGTTCTTGACATTTCTTTCTCATTTCAGCTTACTTTTTATTCTTTGACAGTTTCTTTATATAATAAAATTTAGTCCTTCTCACCCCATTTTACTTTTCATGGTGAAACATTTCTTTTTCCCAAGTCCCCTTCCTATTTCATGTTATTGTGTATGTGACCTGGATCTAAATAGGGTTACCTTCATGAGCATGGGGGTGAGTGTGACCTTTTGGTTTTAAATAGGGTTTCCTTCATGAGCATGGGGATGAGTGTGACCTTTTGGATTTAAGTAGGGTGGCCTTCATGAGCATGGGGGCCACTACTTACTGAAGTGTGAGCAGCTTATCAGAGGTTACACCAGTGAAGAAGGTGACACTTCTCCCCCGTGGCCACCATTCATCATTACCTTTCCATTACAAAATGCTGACGGCCCAATCTTGTGTAGCTAACCAGAGCGGCAGTGTGTTCATGAGTTCAAGGGGCATGTTACGTCCAGAAAATGTAATTTAGCAGTGGACTTCCACAAACTCTGGATCTTATGGTCTTTCTGCTCTCATTTTCACAATACTCCCTCAGCCCTGAGGGGCAGGGTGTAGTGTAGTTGCCCCATTTAAAGCTGAGCACTCTGCAGTTACTTATTCTCTGCAAGTGGATCAGTTACAAATGTCTCCATTAACTACTATTCATTGCATAAAGCGTCTCAGATGAGAAGTGAGGGCTGCACTAATCTATGCATATAAAAATAAATATTTAGAAGGCAGTTTGGTATCATGTTGACTTAGCAAAATAATAGAATGTTCTCCCCTAGGGCTTATAATATCTCCAGGGACAGGTTCTTGCCCAGGTTTACACGACAAGGCATGAGTTCCTTCCTATGAACTGAACCTTAAAAAAAAATCAGAAATGGGTGGGTTGCACCATAATATTCATACCACTATTGCATGAATGATGTCTCTTAATAGCTCCATCATTATTGTATATCACAAGGTTTCGGCTAAGCAAGATGATTCATGACTTTTCTACCATAGAAGGGTGCCTAGAAACTTTGGGCTCTATGGAAGCTAGCAGAGAGGAAGCTTCTAGGTCTGTTCCCTCTTGATTTATCCACATCCTTTGCCCAAAGTATGTAGTATCTTCCTTAGTAGGGTTTTATCATCAAGTTCTGATGGGAACCCAAAGCAATGTTAATGGCCTGTACTCTTTTGGAAGTCTCTTGACTTCCTGCCCAACAACTCAAAGGGTATGGGAAATCTTGTGCAATAACCAATGGCTTCTGGAAGAAACATTATTCTCCCTTCTTGTGGGGTACTTCCATTCAAAATTTTTATTATTTTTATTATTGATATGTTCTTAGTAATCTTATAAATAGAATGTTTCCTTCTATATGGATTTTTCTTTTCTTTTTTACTATATTTGTCTTTCTCATTTTTATTAATTCTTTGGTAACTTTTGTACAATATGTTTTGATCATATTAACCCCTTCCTCAACTCCCCTTAGAACCACTCCTCTTCTCTACCCACCCAGTCTGCGTTCCTCTCATTTTTAACACATAAAGTTCAATTTGTGCTGCTCATATATTCTTGAATGTGTGGTCTTTCACTGGAGGATGGTGACCTTCCAGGGGCCCCATCCTTATAGAAAACTGATTCACATTCTTCCAGCAGCTAACAATTGCCATCAGCTCCTTAGCTAGGGATGACTTTGTGCCCATCTTCCCTTTCTATCCTGAGATTTTTGTCTGGCTTGAGCCTCATAGGTTTTGTGCATGCTGTCACAACCACTATGAGTCCATATGTACAACTACCTCCAGTGTCCTAGAAAATACTGTTTCCTTGTAGTCATTTACCATCTATGTCTCTTACAATCTTTCTGTTTCCTCTTCTGAAGTGGTGCCTGACCCTTGGGAAGATAGAATGGGAAGTATATATTCCATTTGGGGCTGAACATTCCACACATTTTTATTCCCTGTACCTTGCCTCAGTGTGGGTGTCTGTGTTAATCACCATCTACTCCAAATAGAAGCTTCTCTGATGATGATGATGGGAGGTGTACTAATCTATAAGAGTAACAACAAGTAATTAAGTTGGTTTAATACTATGTTCATTTAGCAGAATATTAGTAGTAGGTTCTCCCTTAGGACCTATGACCTGTATAACCACAGAATCTTAAAATGGTGACAGGTATGAGTTTCATCTTGTGGAGTAAACAATGTATGTAGTAAGAAAGTGATTATATGTGTGATGTTCAGTCTACTGTTGAACTAGTGGCCATGTCTTGCTAGGCCAGTCATTATTATGGCACTTACATATGAATGTGGGAAAAGGGAAGCACTTACTCACTACCTGCATGAGTGCAACTAGTATATGCTAAAATGGAAATCAGTATAGAGATTCATGAAAAAGCTGAAAATAAATCTACCTCATGACCTAGCTGTATCACTCAGGCCTATGACCTAAAGGGACCTATATCCTACTGTGGACATATCTGCTCATCAATATTCATTGCTATTCTATTCACAAAAGCCATAAAATGGAAACAGCCTAGATGTCCACCAACTGATGAATGAATAAAAAAAACTCTGGCATATTTCCACAAGAGAACACTGTCCAGCCATTAACAGAACTAAAATGTGAAGTCCATAAAGCTTTTTGAAGCCTCCTGTTGTTACTACCCTTCCTTCTCATTCCTCTCCCCACATAAACTTTTACCTCTCCCCACAGATACATCAATGGCCCCTTTCTAAAAGGTACTTGAAGTTAAACACACAAATCTAAAGATATCTCAGCAGCAGTGTATTAACAGGATTAGCATGTGCAAGACCCTGAGCTCTGTCTACAGCACCATCAAAGAGAGAAAAGGAGAGTGAGAGAGAGGTAAATGCCTGTTCGGCATTTCTATCTATGTACATGCTAAATTGCTAGTATTGCTATACTAGTCCTCTGATTTTAATGACTATATGCACAATCTGAGAATCTTGTTTCAATCAATCATTTGGAAACATTGTTATTAGTTTAATGACTATGATAAAGGTGGCAGAATTTAGCAGTTACTGGATACCATATGAACAATCCATCCTAAACCTTACAATTAATACTGTGAACAAAGGAATTCAAGAATTCTGACTCAGAAACACACATATTGTTAAGCCTTGTTTTTTGTAATTGGTTTTTGGTGCTACTTTTTATTTTTTAACAGTTTCACAGTTTACATAATGAATTTTAGTCATCTTTACCCCACCTTCCCCCACTTCTCCAATTGAAACCTTTCTTCCTCAAAACTCTCTCTCTTATTTTCCTATTTTCATTCTCGCTCTCTCTCTCTCTCTCTCTCTCTCTCTCTCTCTGTGTGTGTGTGTGTGTGTGTGTAAGAGAGGGGCGGGTCCATTAGAACTTCTTCCCTGAGTATGGATGGGGAATTATTTATCAGAGCAGGAACAATTTATCAGAGGCTACACCACTAAAGAAAATGACCCTCTTTCCCAACAACACTTGACTATAATAGTCTCTCAGGGAGCGTTGGGGCCTCATTGGCCATGCCCTCATCCATGATGAAATGTGGAAGGGTCCTCTCATGTGCAAGTCTTGTATAAAAAACCACCGCTACAGTGAATTCTTGAGTTATTAGATAACCAAGTAAAGAAATTTTCATGTGAGTAACCTTCCTCCATTTGTTGAAGACTGTTAAACTTTAAGTCTTATAGAAAAAATAAAAACAAACAAACAACAATAAAAACATCAACAAAAACACTCAAAGGACCACATCAACTCTGGAATCAAATGGTTTATTTTAAACTAGAGTCAAACACTTCTTCAGTGATTTCAGGCATTTTTCTTACCCTATGCAAGCCCTGGTTTTCTAACCTATAAGAATGAAGCTAAGCACAGACCCTACTCTGCAGCTCTTGTGGGGATCAAGTGGCAACATATGCAGTACTCTTAGCAGAGTCGTCCTTAAGTGGATGCCATGAGTGGAAGTGATAACTGAGAGTTCATGCTCACTTGGGGATAGGCTAAATGCACAGTCGTCCTCTTCAGGTTATTCTTCATGCCCATTTGACAAGGTCCTATTATCTATGAAAGGGTGAGCTTTATTGCCCTCCAAGGAAGTTTTGATTGAACAGCCATGGGCTCCATCAGAATCATTGGATCTTGCAGTTTTCACTGGGGATCCTCATACACATCTGTTGATAAAACAGATCTTTGAAAAACAAGAGCTTTCTGTTTCATTCAGTTAGAAGTTCAGTATTCTTTTAACATCTGGCATGTGGAATGTGTCCTTTTTATACTTTTAACTAGTTGATTATTAAGCAGTGAGAAAATCTTAAACATTTCAGAATGTGCTTTTTAACTCCTGGTTATGCCAAAATATGTTAGTTAAGATCACTAGTTATTATAACAGCCCTTAATATTTCTATGGTATAACTCTAATATTATTTCATCAGATCACGCTGATTTTTTTCTATGATTTATGAGTTTAAAACACAACATGTAGTAATATCAAAGCATCCATAATAAAACATGTAATGTCTCATGAAAGGCACACAAGAACCATGTTAGCACTCGTGTGTACACACACACACACACACACACACACACACACACA